>CAUZXS010003685.1:5000-252500 GCA_963585895.1 Sepioteuthis lessoniana
TTGTCGCTGCGTAGTCATATCAAGAATTCTTCATTCACAAAAGTTCGTACGTATTGAACTTAGCAGAGAGTTTAGTCCAGTACAGGAATAAATAAATTGGGTGAAATGTCAATAAAATCATGGCGTTGCGCCAACCTTTCAAGGTCTCCCAAGATCTGCTTACTTTGAAAAGCAAACATTTGAAATCTTAGTTTTGTACTCTACTCCGAACTTCGAAGATTACTTGCGTCGGGTGGAATGTGGAATATGGGAATAACAGGCAACTGTTTGATACTTTCTCTTTACAAAGAAACCTTTCATTTGCATGTTTTTGTCAATATCAATCTTTTCATGGAGGCGCTCGTGGGGTAACGGTTATCATTGTAGGAAATTGACATGGCGACCCGAGTTTAAATTCTGGACGAAGCCGTTTGCATTTCATACCGCTATAATACTCTTGGGAAAGAAAAGAATCCAATTATTCTTCCTTCAGCTATGAGTAAACAGTAGGACAGACGGGGCTCTTTAACCTTGGTATGACAACCGGTTAAGAAGGAAAACTGGGAATTCAAACCTGTCAAAACCTGCTTAAAATTTGATCTTGTGTCGCATCCTGTTCGTAGTGAAGGGGTTGGGTATATATATATATATATATATATATATATATATATACGTGTGTGTGTGTGTGTGTGTGTGTGTGTGTTTCTTCTGTCGATATCTCTTTTTTCCCCTCTATCTACCTACCTATATCACATTGTTCATATTAACCTACCTATTCATATTAGTTCGTTTATTTCAACCTATTTCTATCTGTCTATTAAAATAAATCTATTTATGGAGAAAATAGAAAAACAAAGTAATCCAAAAGTGATGAATTTATTACGAAGGAAAGTCAACGTCAAAGCGTTTCGGTGTTTAATGAACCTTCATCCGGACTTTAAGATGGTTAAACAAATTTTGGTAGAACAACGAGGGATGTTTAATAAAATACAATAAAAGCGGATTGTTCTCTCAACACTTGTTTCACTATCTCAAAGCCCTGATGAAGGTTTGTTAAAACCGAAACGTTTTAACGTTGACTTTCCTTCCTAGTAAATTCATCACTTTTGGATTACTTTGTTTTTCTATTTTCTCCATGCTGTTGGATTATTTTCTAAGTTTATTTCTGTCCATCTAGATCAGCTTGTTAATACCTATTTCTCGGGCTGTTTCATTTTTTTCTATCTTTGTTATCCTGTCGCTGTGGTTTAGAATATGTTGAATGTATCCTCTACAGATGGGTAAGATCCGTCCAAAAGAGGAACGTCTTGGGTATGACATTAAACTGAATAGTGAGGCTCCAGTTTTGGAGATTTGGGGAGTCTGGAGTACCTTTTTATTGCATTACTCACAGGTCTACTCTGACCCGGAATGGTAGCATCTGTTAGTATCCTATTTATCTGTCAAATAGATTTGTTTATAAATTATTCATATTCGACAGGAGCGTGTGCAAGTATATATATATATATATATATATAAATTTTTTGTTGTAGGTCCAAAGAGAAAAAAATATTTTGAAATGAGTAGGTACACGAAGAGATTTGTATTTTTTTAGGATTTATTTATTTTGTTCTTACATGTGTGTATATTTCCAGCTTGATGCTTTCGTCGGAGAACATGTATGGCACTAGACCTTGTTGATGGGGTATTCAATGAGACTTGAACTCACTCCTGTTGGTAGTTTAAATGGTTTTCAGTTGGTTATGGGTTTTTATGAAGGTCACCCCTCTCTTTTTCGTAGAGTATATTTACCATAATCTACTTTGCCCCTCATTTGCTTTTGATATTTGTGTGTGAGTCTCTGTGTGTGTTTGTGTGTGTGTGTTGGAGTGGTTTCGGATTTCACTTACATTTATTTTTTCTCTGTAACGAGCAGGTCCAGCACTCACCGGAATAACGGAGGTTATGTGACGTGGTATTGAGTCTGCAAGGTATAAGAGTCGTTGCTTTGGATATCTCTATCAGTACACGTCCCAGAGGTCTCCATAATTGAGTTGTGTTTCTTAGGTAGGACTGTAGAGAACCTTATGAGATCTGCAATATATCCCATAAATGGTCAATCGGGTTTAAATCTGACGAAGGCGATAGCCAATAAAATGATGAGGACAAAGGAGTATAAATGGACTACAACAAATTCTGTATATGTTTCACTGTCATATCAGACTCTAGTTTCATTTGTAGTTCTTGTGAATTTCGAACCACACAATTAGACACATGGATCGACAATTAATCACAACAATTTAAAAACTGAGAAAGTTCATTACAAGTAAACAGTGCCCAACAATCAACTGCTAGAGACAATTCGACGCCAATAATTAATCACCATAATGACATAGTCAGAGGCAAATAATCGCTAACAATCCATAAGTAAAGAGTAAAGATGGCGACCTTAGTCGAGGGTGACCCGAAAGCTCCCTTTTCAATTTTCGTGTGTAGGGAAGGGTGCAACTCCATTCCCTGGATTACTCCACTTTATCCTTGATCCTTACCTTTTAGCACTGAGGCGGCATCAAGTACCATTTTTCGAGTCTTTGGTATTACTCGAACTAGGATTGAACCCCAGTCTACCGCACCATTGGTGAACACTCTACTCATTAGGCCAACAATCAATAGGCAGCGAAATTTATCGCTAAAAATCAATTGCTGAAAATTCGATGTAAACAACTCATTCCAATAATCCATCGCCAGAGACAGTCCGTTCCTAACAATCCATCGCTAATAAGACCGCATCATACCCAAGATTCCTCTTCTTTTTGAATCTTTAAAAGTGTACTTCTTAATTTGTCGTCAAATTCGTCGCCAGAGGAAATTCGTCGCCAGAGGAAATTCGTCGCCAGAGGCAATTTGTTGCCAAAGGAAAATTCGTCAGAAAAGGAAATTCATTGCCAATTTCATCACCAGGGGAAAATCGTCTTTAGAAGAAATTCATTGCCAATTACTTCGCCTGAGGAAATTCGTCACAAGAGTCAGTTCGTCACCAATAATTGGTGACGAACTTACTCTTGTGACGAATTAAAGAAGTTGCTCGCCTGAGGAAATTCGTCGCCAATTACATCGCCAAAGGAAATTCATCACCAGAGGCAATTCGTCACAATTACATCACCAGAGGAAATTCTTTGCTAAAGGAAATTATCGGCCAATAATATTTCGCCAATAATTCACTGCCGGATCCAATTCATCGCTAATAATTTACCACTAAGTATCCATTGCCGATAATTCATCGTCATCAATTCACTGCCAACCTTACCCACAAATCGTCTCAATTGATTGCTAACCATCCATCATAATAATTCCTAACCAGAGGCAATTCATTGCCAACAATCCATTGCCAAAAGCAATTCATCACCAACAATTCATCGCCAACATTTGTAATCTTTTTGGACAACCTTAAAGATATTAAATAGAAAGTAGTACATTTTGTTTCGTTTTGTTTTTTCTGTTTGTATATTTGATTTTTTTTTCCTTTTAAGTTAGAGTTCACAACCCCGAAACATTTGAAATAATCTTTTCAAAAGAACAATTAGTTAAAAATATACGCCGGTTCGTTAATAAGTCCTTCGTCTCATAAAAACAAAGCATTTATTTTATACAATTTTTAAAGGAAATTTTATAATAGATTAATGATGCAATTAAAATGGCAATCATTTCACAACAATCTTCTTCCCAGTCAATTTACTTCATACAAAATTCTTCCATAGATCATGTATATCGAACGTGTTGTGTTCTGGTTAGTGAACACAAGTAGTAGTAGTAATAAGACAAACCACGACATGTGAGGAAAATAGTTATATTTGCAGGAAAGAGAGAGAGACTGTTAGTCATAAGAACATAGGATTAGCGATAGAGTAATGATATACTTCAACAATAGGAACGGCTCTTCTGGTCTGTCTCGTAGTTTATTCTTAGATTGATCTCCGCTACTGCCATATATGGCAAATGGAACAGCTCATTATGCTGAAAAGGTAGGTGATACCCAACATAGCGTGATCTCGTGAAAATTTTACATCCAAATTCAACTAGTCTACATGATCCAAGCGATTTTTGATCTGGTATTATGCAAATTAGTAAATTCATCAACCAAGGGCCTCTATACTTTTAAACACCCAGCCAAATTTTCTGTCCTCCCAGAGGTCTAAAATTATTTAAACTAAGCTTAGCTTAAACGTAGCACTAGGCTAGAAGTAGGGGGGGGGGCTTGTGAAGATTGAACTTGCTTTAAGACACCCTGAACACCCTGCCAAATTTTCTGTTCCTTTAGAAATCTATAGTTATTTTACTAATCTTAACTTAACATAGCTTAAACGCAGCTCAAGGCCAGAAGTATAGGGCACCCAGTGAGAATCGAATTCACTAACAATGGTCCGCTAATCTAGCTGGTTAACGATTACACCACGTGAAGTGCCCCAAGAAGTCTATATGAACCACTTTGAGACCCCTTGAGTTACAGAAATAGTAGTCCATTTTTTAAAACATTTTTATTTTGGTTATGTTACGGACACAGATGCTTTTTCTTTTAAATCTTTAAAAAGTAAACTCCGTAACGGTACTTATTTTATTCCCATTTCCGAGGTGTATATGGACCAATTTGAGAAGTCCTGCTCTAGTCCAGGACAATTGGTGATGAGAGATATCATGCTACGCTACTCTTACAGCTTTAAGAGCGATTTTCGCCACTGGTCTGGGAGACCTGCGTTCAATCCCAAGTCGCGTCATACCAAAGACTTTAAAAATGGTACTTGATGCCTCCCTGCTTAACACTCAGCAATATAAGGTACGTATCAAAGGTAAAGAGGAGCCATCCAGGGAAAGGGGTAGCGCCCTTTCCTACACCTCGGTGTAGTAGCTATAGAAAAGGGAGCCTTCGGGTCGCCGTAGACTAAGGTCGCCGACAACTTACTTATATTGACCAATTTGAGAAGTCCTGCTCTAGTTCAGGACAATCGGTAATGAGATATCATATTATGCTAATCTTACAGCTTTGAGAGAGATTCTTCTATGTAAATAAAATAATCATTCGAAAATCCTAGGTACTAATTGGATTCGAACACTGACAACCAGAAGCAATTATGAATAAATACATTTTACCGACTGGAGCAAGCTCCACAATTGATTATATGGTGTTTAATAAAGATTGGTGCAATACTTCACTATTAGATGGTATAATGGTTGACAATTTAGATTAGCATATCATTGTTAGTAAGATCGATTCTCTATGTGTGCCCTATGCTTCAGGTTTTGTGTCACAACCTAAGCTAATCTAAGTAAATAGTGGGGGTTATAGTAAATGGTATAAATAGTAAATGGTAAATGGGGATTGAACGGCTAACTATTGATAGACTAACAATGGTACCACTGTTGGTACCCAGCAATTAATTCTATGTGTTTATAAAGACCATTTTGATTAGCTTTGAATGAAACATTTTTAATTTATACGCCTGAATTTTACAATAATTTTCGTTAACTTTCTTCTAGAAGCGTAAGTTCATTAAGCTTATCAAAAAATCATGAATGTTTTCAATCGATTATTTGATTTTAACGCCATATCAACCTGTCTAAGGTTATTTTATGCCTAGCGGTTTGGTGATTACATATATTGAACATACGTATTTATATTTTTATGTTGTTTCTTAAGAGTTTTTTTTTTGCACACGGTTATATGATTTAAGTATTTTAGTGTGTTCGCTAAATGGTCCGGGAGACATGGGTTCAATCCCAGGTTGCGTCATACCAAAGACTTTAAAGATGGTACTTGATACCTTATTGCTTAACACTCAGCAATATAAGGTACGTATCAAGGGTAAAGTGGAGCAATCCAGGAAAAGGAGTAGCGCCCTCTCCTACACCTCAGTGTAGTAGTTATAGAAAAGGGAGCCTTCTGGCCCCTCGACTACGGTCGCCAACTTTACTTACTTATTTAACCCATAGATGGGACTATAACAGGTACTGCCACTTCGGGTCAGAGTGGAACTGGAAGTAATTGCAATGAAAATGTATTCCATACTCTCCAGATCTCCAGAAGTGGAACTTCTCCACCAGATGCAGTTTAGTGTCATACCCAAGGCACTCCACTTTTTTATACCCTTCTGCAAGGGATACAGTCAGGATATTGTAACCCTTGCCAATATGGCGGGAATGCTTTCGAGGAAAATCTTTCAAAGCTCTTGTAGAATAAATGTGCTTTAAAATATTATTTTTTATCCCTGGCATTACCAGGTACTCCTGCTCGTTTATTAATAATTTGATTTTATTACTCTTAATTATAAGCATTCCTCATTTAAATTAGACAAAAAAAAAAATCGTCCCGAATACGCTGCCTGAACCCCCTGCAGAAGGGTAATCCACCTCCCACCAAAGAAAAAAAAAGGTATCTTGGGTATGACATAAAACGGCATCCGATAGTGAAGATCCATGAATACATTTTACCTTCCCCACTGGAACAAGCTCCACAGTTGATTATATAGATTTTGGTCAATATGGCTAAGCCTGGTACAAGACCACAGTATTGGTGCACTTCTGAGGATCAACCTGCTTCCAACCAGTATTCTAACCCACTTTCTAACAACAGCGCCACAGTAGGCGCCCAGCAATAATTACGATGCGTACATTGTTTCCTCTGAAACTGAGTAAAAGAGAAGGCGTTTTTCCTCTTCTTAGTGGAACTTGTGAGGTGACGTGGTTGTAGTAACAAATGTATCAACAAGCATATGAATGAATAAATCAGTTCATTTTATTCTTCTTGCACTCATTCATTTCGTCTGTCTATCTTAGTCGTCCTTTATCTTCCTTGTTTCTTCCTTCCTTTTTCGATTTCATTTCATTTATAGCTGTTCTTCAGCTTCCGGTTTCTTTTTCGTTGTTGTTGTTATTTTTTTCGCCCTTTCTTCATTTCTTTTTATATCTTTTACTTTACTTTTTGTTTTTTCGTTTCCCTTTTCTCCCCCCCCTTCAATCACGGTTTTTAAGCTTAAAATACTTGGGCTAATAGTTGCACAATAGTAAAAGCATTATTAGGCTGGTAGTTGGGAGATCAGATAAGTGAGATCATAATTTGTCAGGATTGTGATTAATAGGCACCAGGTAAGAGGTAGTGGCAATTATTTGGTGCTCTAGAATCTATCTATCTATCTATCTATCTATCTATCTATCTATCTATCTATCTCATTCTGTTCATATCTATCTATCTCATTCTGTTCATATCTATCTATCTATCTATTTATCTATCTCTCTACCTATCCTAGCCCGTTCATATCTATCTACAAAAATCAGTAACGTGCTTGTGATTTTTCGTTTGGTTAATGTTGGATCTTAATTGAACTTTAACTCATTTTTCTTAATTATATTTATCTTTCATATGAAAACTTCAACTTTCGTATTACTCATGATTAAACGTGAAGGCACGTGTATGCTTTCCTCCCACCGTTTTTCTTTTTTTTCAATTTATTTTGAAACTAAAATAAACAGCTGTTTTAAGCGGTCGTACAGTGCATAACTTACATGTCCAGAATGAATCTATCGATGTCATAAATGAAGGACAAGGGAGGAGATCAAGTTGAAATGTTGTGTCAAATAAATACTTTTCCTCCATTGTGCGATGGTTTTATTTATTTACTAACACACACACACACACACACACACACACACACACACACACACACACACACACACACACACACACACACATACACATGTATATTTAGATATATAATCACACTAATGGATATTTATTTACTAACACATACACCACACACACACATACACATATATATTTCGATAGATAATAAAACTGAGACAGATATTTGTTTACTAAAATACACACACACACACACACACACACACACACACACACACACACATACAAATGTATATATATATGAATAGATAGATATATAGATTGATAGATTGATAGACAATCAAACTGAGAGAGATATTTATTTACTAACACACACACACACACACGCGCGCGCGCATGCACACACACACACACGTACGCACACACACACACACACACACACACACACACGCACATATATATTTATAAATTGATAGTCAAACTGAGAGAGATATTTATTTACTCACACACACACACACACACACACATATACACACACATACACACACACACACTCATATATATATATATCATATATACATTGATAGACAATGGAACTGATAGAGATATTTACCAACTTGCTAAAACACATACATACATACATACTCTGACTGAGAGGAGAGTAATAATGGCTTATGTGGCATAATGGCTAATGTACTGGACTGTAACCTTGAAGTAAGCAAGTTCGAACTCCAGGCAAGTTTTACATTCACTTTTGGAATAATACCCTCGGGAAATGGTATGAACCCCTTTATCTCTTTCAGCAGTGGGTTAAACAGCAACTCTGCTATTCTTCTAGGAGAATGATTTTAGTATTAAGTAACCCACAAAGGTTGATATGCCATTAAACAAATAACCTAAACCAACCATGTGTTCTATGCAGAGAGATAAGACCACCGGCCAAAAGTAAAACTGAGATAAATTGAAATTTATTTACTAAGACACACACACACACACACACACATACATATATATATATATGTATGTATACAAAGGGTTTATAAAGTCTTGCAGCAGATTTTCAAAAAGTATTAAAAAAAGATGGCGGTTATGTTGATGTGTGATAATCAAAAAGTACATCAAGACTAAAACTTCAGAAGTTGAACTTTTATTTGTTTTTACTAAAAATAAATCAAACATATGTACTTTATTATTATTATTATTATTATTATTATTATTATTATTATTATTATTATTATTATTATTATTTACTCCTTTAGAGTTTTTCACATCAATTCTAGCTGATGGTTTTTCACTGATTTTGAGTGACAAGCAAGTCTTCTCAAGTCTCCAGGACTCGTCTCAGGATTCTGGCCGTTCTTAGCAATGCTGTCGTTTGGATAGTCTCTACCCATCCGCCAACTTCGAAGTCCTCCAGACCTTTTAATAATCCTTTAGTTATTGTGCCAAAAGCACCAATCACAATTGGCACAATCGTTACTTTCATGTTCCACAGCTTTTTCAATTTCTCTAACAAGGTCGTGGTACTTATCCTTCTTTTCACTTTCCTTCAGATTTATTCTGTGGTCCGCCCGGAAAGCAAAGTCGAAAATTTTGCAGATTCTCTTTTTTTTTGTTGATTATTATAAGGTCTGGTCTTCTGGTGATCCGTTTGTATGTTAAAGGACAGGGGCTGGGTTGTGCATATACCATTTGTTTGTATGGTCGAATTGAAACTTCCTGCATATTTCCCAGTGAATCACCTTGCCGACCCAGTCGTGTCTTGTCTTATACTCATTCTGTGCTAATTTACTGCATTCGATTATTATTATTATTATTATTATTATTATTATTATTATTATTATTATTATTATTATTATCAAAGCATCTTGACAACACAGATTCCTTTAACTATCTCTAGCCATCTATCCTTATCAGCCATTGATCATCAATGGCAGTCATTGAAGTGCGATAATCAAAAAGTATATCAAGACTAAAACTTAAAGAGTTGAACTTTCTTTTTTGGTTTTTATTAAACGAGTTATCATTTTCAGTAGCATAAGTTATTAATTCTTTTTATTCTAAACTATTGTACGACATTATAATCATTATACCGGGCCATTGTCCTAATGAGTAGTGTTCGCTAATGATCCGAGAGACCGGGGATCAATCCCAGGTCGAGTTATACGAAAGACTAAAAAAATTGTGTAGTAGCGATTGAAAAGGGAGCCTTCGGGTCACCCTCGACTAAGGTTGCCATCTTTACTTACTTATAATCATTATAAGCCTGTATAACGGCCCACCTATATATATATATATATATAATATGAAACATGCTTAGCTAGGAAATATAAATACTTATATATATATATATATATATATAATTAGACAGACAAATTGATAAGTATACATTTATTTATATATATACATGTTTATCCTTGTGTTAGTGTCACGCGACTATACACCTCACTATAAAAATGGTTGACCGGCCACGTTTCTCATATTTCCGTCTGATGATTGTGCATACGACATGAAACTTTAAGCAGAGGGCTTGTAATGAAACCTATTTTTTAGGTTTTATACCTGGTTTGCATTAATAGCGTCGTGCACGTTTTATGAACACTTTACTCATTTGCATTCATCACACACACACAATATATATATATATATATATATATATATATATATATATATATATATATATATATAAGCGTGGGTCCAAAAATGACTACATGTCAAAAATCGACTTTCCCCACACTTACACTATTAGTCACAGATTTGACATAACTTAAGCCACAAACACGTGTACTGCCTTTGGGACCGTCCCGACCTACAATTTCTGTTTACTCATTCATTCATCAGCCAAGGAGGGTTAAAACTTAGGCAGATGTTAAACATAGACAATTGGTCAAATTTGTTGAAAAAGAAAGTAAAAGAAAAAAGAAGCGTGCGTGCCAGCGAAAGAAACAGACAGAGAGAGAGAGACAGATAAACAGAGAAGGGATGAAGGGAGAGTAGGGTAATTTAAACGAAGACGCGAGGATATGATTTCTTGAGAGACTGAGATCGTAGAAAATTTGCGAACACTAAGCAAAGCTCAGTATATCTCAGTCATTCCCCAAATGGATGGTACTGAACAAGGAGACTTTGGAAAGATCCAAGTGGGTAGTGAGTAAAAAATTGGTGATTGTGTGAACCACTGTGTGGCATTAGGGATGTTATATAGAAGCGTGTGGTTGCAAAAATAATAGGACTGATAAGAATATTTAGTTTATTTTGTTTATTGGATAAATAAAATAAACAAGCGGATGAAATATCTGACCGACTGACGGGGGGGGGTGTCTATTTGGCGACAAGCGGTTGCTTTGATCTGGTCGGGTGAATGATTGGTTGAAAAATAGACCTTTTTTCATAACTGAGAATTTTCTAGGGATTTTGGATTGACAATGCGCGAAGCCTATGCGCAAAAGCCATGATTTTCTCAGTTTGGCACTGGCCGTTGTTTGGTCAACATCCGGTAGCTGTTATTTTCTTCTGCACTGTCGATGTCTGTCGGTTTGTATTTTGTGTGTTTTAGTAGTTTGGTGTATGAAGAGTTAAGTGGGTGAATCAGAAGAGATTTGATGTATTTTACTTTAACAGGGAGATTTCTTTTTATCCCCGAGTAACGCATCTTTTATCTATTTGTCATGGTATCTGTTAGCGTTTCATTTTGAGCTGCGAATGGGTATGGAAAAGGCATGAATCCATTTATTCTCTCCTCCCCACTCTCCACTGTTAGGCATAAATAGAAGGGCAGGCTTGACTCCTTAATCGTAGTATTGTAACTAATCTAGAAGGAAAACTCAGAATCAAGTGTTCAACTTCGCTTAAAAATTGATCTTGTGTCGTATCCTGTTCGGTTATATACAAATATATACATATGTGTGGGTGTGTGTGTATGTATGTGATGTATATATGTCTGTGTGTGCGTTTATGTGTGTGTATATATGTGTGTGTATATATATGTGTGTGTATACGTGTGTATGTGTGCGTGATGTATATATGGATGTGAGTATATATATGTAAATATATATATCTGTGTGTGTATATATATATAGTGTATGTGTGTGTATGTATGCGATATATGTAATTGTATGTGTATGCGTATATCTCTGTGTGTGTATATATATATATATATATATGTATGCATGTGTGTGTGACGTATATATATGTGTGTATATATGCATATACATATGTGTGTGTGTGTATATATATATCTATATATATCATTAAATTCTAATTGTGCTTGTACTTATTTACTATGCTTAGCCTAGTTTTTTTACAAAACTAAAAATATATAGAACCCAGTGAGAATCTAACTCACTGAGAATGATTAGCTAACCTAGCAAATAAACTATTACACCAAGCAACGTGTCCCCCGTGTTTATGTATGTAATAGTAACCTAGGAATAATGTTATGTTTTGACCTTTTGACCCGGCCAAAAATGCCATTCAAGGTGATGCACCGGAAGGAAGTGACACATTCTAATGGCAGTTATGAGAGGGAATCGCGTGGGGGGAAATTGGCAGATGAAATGGGACGAGGTAAAAAAAAATCCCATTATACTCTCATAGACTGACGCACCGGAAGAGAGTGACCTCTGAACTGCATGACAGATATTTCCGCTCGATGACGATCACACAGGCCATTCCAAAGATAGCGGAAGTGACATATCCCGATCGCGAGATATCGGAAGAAATTGCGGAGGCGTGGAGGCGTGTCCATATCACCGCGTGGGAGTTTGAAGGTAATATAAGGCCGACGAATTGAACAGAAGAAGGACAGTGGAGTTCGAGTGCCAGTTGGAGACGAGATGTGGTAGGGAAAGCCACACCCGGCCGAAGGGGCTCTCGGGAGCCCTGATTGAATTAGAGTCCAGAGGAGAACGAGAAAGACACAACGCTGACGGCTATAACTTTGGGGTCAAAATATTTCAGTTATGTTCGGTCTCCAGCTCCCTCTCACAAGCAATCCTTGAGTAACCCTTTTCGAACCCTTGCAATAAAGTGAGAGGTAAATAATTTTATAAAGAAGTCTTCCTGCGTCTTCTTCCTGTGTGCGTCTTTATCATTGCGTCGGTATGTATCCAGTATATATATATGTATATTTCTGCATGAATCAGCAGATGACAATACAACAATAATGGCACATCGGAGTGCGTATTTGATAGACTGAAAATAATTTTAGAGAATCCATTCTAATCCAATTTGAAATTAAATGCTAATTTAGTGTGTTTTACGTTTGCACTGAACGATTTTTTTTTCAACTCCCAAATTCTCGATATAACAGAAATCACAATGAAATACGAAGTAGTCCTTCATTAAGTTCTAAATAGAAGCATGAATATAATCATGGGATGTTGATACAACGAGAACCCAACGAGTTCACAGGCGGTCTAGCAAAGTAAAAATACCACGATATAACAGAAATCACAATGAAATACGAAGTAGTCCTTCATTAAGTTCTAAATAGAAGAATGAATATAATCATGGGATGTTGATACAACGAGAACCCAACGAGTTCACAGGCGGTCTAGCAAAGTAAAAATACCACGAAAGAGCGTTTTTCCACCCAAACTCTCTTTCACATATGTCCGATTGGCGTAAGTGTGGATCAATAGAAAAATTACCCATTCCCTGCAACATGACAGCATCAGACTATTTTGACTGCTTTCTTATTGTGCAATGAAGTAGTACTGCTCAGGGTTGAAATCCCAAAGACTTGATTAGCTTTATTTTAGGTATCATTTATTACCGAATTCTACAGCAGTGAAAGTCTAAACCTAAAATCAAACTGCATAAATATACGTAAAGTATGTGCTTATTTTTAGACTGCTACCCATTCATATTTTTGGTTACAGAATTTCAGTGCTCTAGAATTTGGTAATAAATAATACCTAATAATATATATAAGAGGTGTACTTATTTTTGGAAAGCTATATTTTTGGTTACAGGGTTTCAATACCGTAGACTTTGATAATAGATAATACCGAATAATATCCGTTTTGATTGCGTAATGTTCCACTAGAAATGATAAAATCCTGGTATCTTTGGTTTAAAAGAAAACTGACTTTTTCTTGAAACCAGAGCTTTTCTTTTCCTCATCTGGTTGCTGTGCCAAGGCTAAGGAACCCAGTTTTTCCTACTATTTACTCATTGCTAAGTGGAAGGAAGTGACCAGATGGATCAATGTCTTTCCCAAGCACATTAAATAAGAACCTAAAGCATGCAACAATAGTATGCATTTACCCAACCCCTCCACCTCGCTCAGGAGGAGACAAAAGGTCTATTATTTTAAGCGGAGTACATCTAGTTTAAATTCAGAGTTTTTATTTTCACAGGTTAGTCGCCGTACTTAGTCTAAAGAGGCAAGTTTGTCCTACCATGTACCCATAACTAGGGAGACAAGATGGATTCATGCCTTTCCCAATGGGCATTAGTATGAAAAGAAGCACAAACAGCCTCGTCCAGGGTTTGAACTTGGTTCACCAAGTAAATATCCTACAACAATAACTGTTTCGCCAAGAATATCAAAAAGTTGTTAATGTAATAAAATTCGGAAAACAGAAAAAGGTTATTCAGTAAATGTGTCGAGGGTTATATCGATATGACCTCGGAAGTGACTGCATTCCTGAATCAGATGGTTTTCATTCATGCTGATCATTGTATTAATAGCCTTAAAAAGATTTTATGATATTTTCGGCTGCCGATTTGTTTCCCATTTGATGCACTGATGTAGAAGTTCAGGGGATCCAAATAAAAAATTTCCAGGCAGCCACCCTTGATTGAGTTACGTGTACCTTCTGCTGGATTAAATACGGCCTTTTCTTGGCTGTCCCATCGATCCAGGGATTGACTACAGTGTCCAGTACTTTTGGCACCGTAGTTGATGATGTTCTGGACCAGATGGACAAACTCGGCTATCCTCAGACTGTCTGACTGCAATATTTGTTTTTCTTGGCCACGGATGACATATCCCCATTAGCGGCCATTAGTTTGTTCATGAATTTGAACGCTAAGGACATAAACACTTTCAAGAAACTCCAAGTCGTAGTGGTTAGCGGCTTATGCTACGAAGATGATGAACCCTCTCTTTTTCTGTGTCAGGTTAAAAGCTTGCATGTTAATGTTGTCGATACGTATGAAAGAAAAATGAGAATATTAAAATTTTGTTCATGCCGTGAAACATTATAATACGTTGTCTTCCATTTATCGGGAACTAAAGGTCTGTTCTAAAATACCTGATATATCCTGTATATATAGCAATATACTTTGATAATAAAAAGGGGATTAAAAACTCACGACTCAGAATTTCACGCTTTCGATCCTCAGGTGAGCTAATATTCAACACGTCTGACTTTTTTCAACTTTTCTGTTGAAAAAGTGGAATGCTTTATTTTAGAATTGAAATATATTGTGATATTGCACTACATTTTAATATATTGAGCACTATAAAGATTCTATGGATTAAAAATAAGAAATTAAAGATTAGTTAAATTTTAACCATAATCATAATCATAATTATATATATACACACACACACATACACACATATATATATATATATATATATATATATATATATATATATATATAGTGTGTGTGTGTGTGTGTGTGCGTTGATCGCAGATTCTCCTGTAAACATATTTTATTGAAAACGACGGACAAAGATTTAGTATCTAGCTTTTTATTGAGTTATTCTTGGTGGCTAAGAAGACGTCTCAACTGTAGTTACAGGCAGTTCAAAAACTGTTCAAAGTCATTCTCTCTCTCTCTCTCTCTCTCTCTATCTATCTATCTATCTATCTATCTATCTCCCAGAAACAGTTGATTCCTTTACAACCAATTATTCTCGGACTGGAACTGACCCCCAAAACATCGTAAAGTCTTTAGCCAACACACACACACACACACACACACACACACACACACACACACACACACACATATATATATATATATGTAAAGCATGTTTTGTTTAAAACCACTTACAAGGTTGTTTTTAGCTTTTTTTTATTGATTTTTTTCTTGTTATTTTACAAGATATCTTCGAAAATTTTTATACAGCACTAAACCAAACTGAAATCTTGTAAGACCAGAAAAAATCAATAAAAACTGTTTAAAGAACATCGACTTTTTATTCTTTCATTTTTAATTTTTAATGAAACATGCTTAAGAGAACGACTGCTGCATAAATCTATCTATCTATCTATCTATCTATCTATCTATCTATCTATCTATCTCATTTTGTTCATCTCTCTCTCCCCTCTCTATCCCTATATATATCTCTCTCTCTCCATGTAGCTACCTCTCTCTCAGGATGTCATTATCCATCTATCTATCTATCTATCTATCTAATTCTGTTTATCTCTCTCTCCCCTCTCTATCCCCCCTCTCTCTCTCTCCATGTAGCTACCTCTCTCTCAGGATGTCATTATCTATCTATCTATCTATCTATCTATCTATCTATCTATCTATCTAATTCTGTTTATCTCTCTCTCCCCACTCTCTCTCGCTCTCTCTCTCTCTCTCTCCATGTAGCTACCTCTCTCTCAGGATGTCATTATCTATCTATCTATCTATCTATCTATCTAATTCTGCTCATATCCATTTATCTATCTATTCTTACGGAAGTATACGGCGTTATCTGTGATGATATCTGTACATGGTACGATTGGTAAACTGTCGTCTAAATTACACAAAATTGAAAATAACACTGAAATCTTACTTTATTAGATATATCTACCAAAATTACATGAAAATATCTTGAAATACAATGAATTAGATTTATTTAAAGAAATTGACATTTGCTTCAACCACGACCTCCGAGAGACTTCGGAATCTCCTGCAAGTTTTTATGATGGTCTCCGTGTTTAAATCAATCAATGCTGCTATTATTATTGCCTTCCGTTCATCTTTGGTATGATATCTTTGTTATCTTCGTGGATTATTCAATGCCAAATCCATCCTTGTAGAAGTACAACGGTGACACTATTTAAAAGATTTGCCTTGTTTCTTTGTTTAATGGTATATCAACTTTTGAGGGTTATTCAATGCCAAATCTATCCTTGTAGAAGAACAACTGTGATACTATTTAAAAGATTTGCCTTCTTTCTTTGTTTAATGGTATATCATCTTTTGTGGGATATTCAATGCCAAATCTATCCTTGCAGAAGAACAACAGTGATACTATTTAAAAAATTTGCCTTCTTTCTTTGTTTAATGGTGTATCAACCTTTGTGGGATACTCAATGCCAAATCTATCCTTATTGAAGAACAACAGTGATACTATTTAACCCATAACAGTGTGGATAAGAGGTTTGTTCATCTTTGGTATTGGACAGTTTTGTTAGTCCCTCACCCAATTGCGCCCTTCACATAATGATCAAGAATTGCAATCTGGGGAGATAGTAGCCACTCTCCCGATTCAGGGTAGCACTACCTCCCCCAGTCACTTGATGTAGATCTCAATTTTGAGTCTGAGCCCATGTGGGAAGATGAATGGAATCACAACGCCACTATCGCAAGTGATTACCCTAAATGCCAGGTTGTGGACTATATTTTTGGTTTCATCTATAGGAATATGAATCTATCTTCAGATTGACACCCAAACACTATGAAATTTTCGTACTGGGTTCCCGTTGTGAATGTCAAGTTGTACAACACACCGTCTTAAAATTTTTGGCCCAGTGAATTACGTCATGATGCTGTTTTCCTCACAGAGTATCCAGCTGGCTCTAGTTTGCTGCAGAGTAGACAAAACCTGAAATAAATAAAGCCAATACGAAAAATTAAAGATTGAAAATAGCAACAATTCACCCATCGCATTATATATATATATATATAAAAAGATATTTTTGCGGTGCAAAATTTTACAATAGCAATAAAAAGACCAAAGGTTTCATTCATGATGAAAATCAAAACTTAAAAGATGGAAGCCTAGCTAGCCAGTTTCGTTCCTCTCTCAACAGAGCTAAATAGAGGAAAATATACGATTGTATGAAATATGTTGAGTGAAGAAAAAATGTTGAGTGAAGAAATATGTTGAGTGAAGAAATATATTGAGTGAAGAAAAAAGTTGAGTGAAGAAATATGTTGAGTGAAGAAATATGTTGAGTGAAGAAAAAATGTTGAGTGAAGAAATATGTTGAGTGAAGAAAAAATGTTGAGTGAAGAAATATGTTGAGTGAAGAAATATGTTGAGTGAAGAAAAAATGTTGAGTGAAGAAATATGTTGAGTGAAGAAAAAAATTGTTTTTAATCGTATATTTTCTTCGATTTAGATCTGTTGAGCGAACTACGAAACTGGTTTGTTAGCCTTCCATTTTTTAAGTTTTGATTTTCACCACGAATAAAACCTTTGGCCTTTTTATATGCCATTATATATATATATATATATATATATATATATATATATATATATATATATATATATATATACAAAAGCACACTTTGGTAAGCAAAAATTTATTTTTCAAGAACTTTGAAAGAGTCTTTCCAAGCATGTATGCTGTTTTAAAGACATATTGAACAAACACTTTGAAATTACTCTTCGAAAAGAAAGCTTACGAAAATTTACGAAAAGTTTACGAAAATTTACGGAAATTTACGAAAATTCAAACGTATAAATCAAAAGCCTCAAACTATTCAACTATTATGCATTTAGGCAAAAAGTTTGAGCAAAGATGATAGACAGATTAAAAATATTATCTTTCGTCTAATCAAGTACGTTTACTATATTTTATCTATAATTATATACCCGTGGTGTAATGGTTATCGTCGTAGGAAATGGACACGGCGACACGAGTTCAAATCCTGGACGAAACTAATTGCATTTCACATATCACTAATATCCTTGGGAAAGGTATGAATCCAATTATTCTCCCTCCAGGTATGGGTAAATAGTAGGACAGATTAAGTTCTTCAGCCTTGGTGAGGCAACTAGTCTAGGAGAAGGAAAACTCTGAATTCAAACCTGATAAACTCCGCTTAAAAATTGACCTTGTGTCATATCCTGCCCGAGCGGAGGGGTTGGGTAAATAGGATAATGATAATTAATTAAAATTGTGACAATTTGCGAACACTTTGAATCGGCTTCATAAAGGTCACCTGAGTCTATCCAGAAATAAAAAGCTATAAAGATAAATGTATACGATATGATTGGTCTTTACTTGTCAATAGTGATATGTGGAATCACAATTCGATTACTATTAGAAACAAGTTTGATACTCTTTAGGAGACGTCAGAAAGACTTGCTTCAAATAACGAATATAAAAACTTTGTCACAGCAAGCTTAAAATCAGCAGCTGAGTGCACACCAACCAAACCAAGAACCAAATGTACAGTTCCATAGTAGTCAAAAGCAGTTTGGTAAAAACGATATAGCAATAAAAGGAACCAAACAAACACCAATATGGTGAAACTTAAGAAAGCTCTGGAGGAACTAAAACATAATAAAAAGAACAACTAGCTTACATCCAAGACCAAATAAATGATATCAAAAATTATGTAAAGATTAAATTATCTCAAAGCATGGCAGATAGTAAATGGAGTGAGTTGTAGGAAAAGCATTCAAGATTAAAAAAAAGAAGCACTAAACGCTACCAGCTAAGAATAAAGACGTCAGAAGTGGAAAGAACACTTCAAAAATTTGTTTAAAAACCTTCCTGAAAGCAGAGATAATCCTACGGAAGAAATTATTACTAGCCAACTAGACATCAACCTTGGACAATTTACGGAGACTAAACTCGACGCAGTTCTAAAAACAATTAAAAGGAGAAGAGCTGCTGGCCTCGACGAAATACCTCCTGAAGTATGGAAAACAAGGAAGTTTGACGACATGCTTCGTTAATTATGCAGGACCGTATATAAAAAAAACACAATAGAGAAATGGATGAAAAGCTGCGTCTTCCCCTTTCTCAAGAAAGGTGACCTCGGAATCGCTAAGAGCTAAAGAGATATAACCCTTACTACCTTACTAAGGTTTATAATGCTCTGCTTCTAAATCAGATTCAACCAGAAATCGAGAAAATTCTTTGGAAAAATTAGAATGGATTTAAGAGAAATCGATCTACTCAGATTCAGACTATTCGTCGAATCCTTGAAGGAGTACGAGCGAAAAATCTCGAGGCAGCACTTTATTTATAAATTTCTCCAAGGCATTTGATTCCATACTCAGAAGAAAGATGGAGCAAATACTTCAAGCACATGTTCTCTTCAAAGAAACTGTTGACGCTATAATGATGCTCTACAAAGACAAGAAAATAATGTTTCGCTCACTGGACAGCAATAATGATTTCTTTGATATTGTTGCAAGAGTCTTGCAAGGAGTTACATTAGCACCATTTTTATTTATAACAGGCCTAAATTAATAACTAAGAGTGTCAATAGATCTAATGAGATAAAATGTTTTCTATTGGATTATCTTTGGGATATAATCATTTATTAGGTGTCCCACTAACGCACAAATATGGCAAAAGACTGTTTTTTAAGTGGATCCAACCGCAGGGCCATAGCCCAGACACGGCTGGCGGGCACAATAATGCCTCAGGCTCCATCGGCATTCCCCAAAGGGGGCGCCTAAGTTGCAGGTGTAAAAGCTCGCACCAACAAGGTGAGTTAGGGCCTTGAGGAATGGGTCAGTCCTGAACAGCAAAACCGCGATTGCTGGGGAAACCCGGCAATCATGTCAAGCAGTCTCGACTGACTGTCATCCTCCAAAACGCAACCTCATTTAGCCACACCGCGTACCCCAACAAGTCGAGCAAAGAGAGGACTTGCTTGGAGTATAAGCTGTACGCAGGATCGACATTCCTATTTATGATCTATCCCGACAACTGTATGCACTTCTGATAAAAATTGGCCAATCAGAAAACGAAGACTGAAAGCATACCCCTCTCAATTACAAGTCGAACTCTCTGCCTGGAAGACGTATCTCGTGGATTACCAACACCGGCTTCTGTGAACAAAAGATCAAAATGGGGACAAAAATTGCAAACAAGTTATTTTTTGACATCACGGACAAATTATTTTTTGATGGCAATGAATCGAAATACAAATTAGGGGAGGTAAGATTTCTCGGATAACTGAGAATTCTAACAGTTTTGCTCACAAAAAGGCAAGAAGTAGACGGCATTTTGCAGAAATTATCACGGATGCAGATAACGTAGATGATCTAATGCTTCTCGTAAATACACCTGCCTAAGCCGAATCACAGCTGAATAACCTTGGAACACGCTGCAGGAGGTATTTGCATCTATGTGAATTCAGATAAAATAGAGTTCATATGTTTTAAACAAAATGGAGACATATTAAATAACAAGCCTCTGAATTTAATAGATTAGTTCCCATACCTCGATAGCAATATCTCATCTACTGAAAGAGATGTACATACATACACATTTGGAAAGGCATGGACTGCTATCGACAGGTTATTGAACACATGGAAATCTGATCTTTGATAGAATAAAACGGAAATTCTTTCAAAATGTACCCGTGTCAGTATTATTGTATAGCTTCACCACAAGGACTTTAATGCAAGGCTTGAAGAAAAAGAAGATGTGAACAACACAAGAATGTGGCGTGCTGTTCGATATAAATCCTGGAAGCAGCCCCTAACAAAACAGCAGCTGTATGGCCATTTACTTCCCATCTCACAAACCGTACAAGTAAGACGAGCAACACTTGTCAAACATTGCTGAAGAAGCAAGGACTAACTGATAAACTCCCCTGTAAACTGCTATAAATGGACACACTAGTGTTGACAGAAAAAACTTACATCAGCTTGATGCAGACATTGAATGCCACGTAGAATACCTGCTATGAACGGTGGATGATAGAGACGAATGGTGTGTGTGTGTGTGTGTATGTGAGAGAGAGAGAGAGAGAGAGAGAGAGAGAGAGAGAGAGAGAGAAAGTCAAAAGAATCCGTACTATCAGCGTGTATTGATGATGATGATAATGATGATACAAAATTCAGTATATACCAGTCATTTCCCAAGTGGGTGGTACTGAAACTAGGGACTTTGGAAACATTTAACGAAGCAGTGAGAAAAAAGGAGGTTGTAGTGGGGGAGCCACAGACTGGCACCATGAAGCTTATTTTTTCGAGTAAAGTATTCTTGATCTATTTATCTTAGCATTCTGGAGAAAGGCATGAATCCATCTCTTTTCCCTATCCACAGCTATGGGTAAATAGTAGGACAGAGTGGGCTTTTTAGTTTTGGTACGGCAACCAATTTAGGAGAAAGAATACTCTGAACTCAAAACCACTTAAAATGATCTGCTGATGAAAGAGGAGTTGGGTAAATACATACTTTTCTATAAAGATAAAAAAGTGAAGAAATGATTTAACTCATGCTTATTTGTTATAGGTTCGACACAGAAGCATATCTTGAGACAATCATAAGTCACTCATATTTTACTTACATGCTATATATAGGTCAGGTTTTGATAGCCTTACATATAAATATATATAGGTCAGGTTTTGCTGGCCTTACATATAAATATATATAGGTCAGGTTTTGATGGCCTTATATATAAATATATATAGGTCAGGTTTTGATGGCCTTATATATAAATATATATAGGTTAGGTTTTGATGACCAAATTTTTAGAAAAAATGGTTTCGTCTCATACTTGAATAATAATTTTGTAAAGTTAAGTTTCTTTGTTTAATGCCACATCAACTTTCGTTGGTTATCTAATGATAAAGCCATTCTTGTAGAAGAACAGCAGAAAGGTTCGTATCTTTCTCAAAGATATTAGTTCGAAAGTTAGCGTAATAGCGCGACTGATTAGATTAGGTTAGGTTATTTAGTTTAATGGTACATCAACCATTGAGGGTTATCAAATGCAAAATCCTGTTTGTACACATAAAAAAAAACAAAAACGGCCGAAAGTAAACATGTTTTTTTTTAAATTTATTTTTTAAATCACAAACTGCACTCTAAAATGAAGATAAACGTTCAATATAATCTCTGCTTTAAATTGATCTGGCGTATATATATATATATATACATAATTCTTTTAAATACCCTGACCGGTGGCAAAAGCTGCTTGGTAGCGCCAGGAGTGGCAGTACCGCCTTGAGCTACCGAAACTGTGTTATCACCCCTGGTTGGTGGCTGATGAGGGCAGGGTATCGCACGTACTTTCACACGTTGAATGATGAAAAAAAAATTATATATGATTTTTAAGTGGACAGTTTGTAAATAACATTTTTAAAATGAACTAGAGCTCATTTTTTCTACACAATTAAATTGTTTCAATTATTGTTGTTTAACACTAATAGTTTTATTTGCACACAGTTAAATCTTTCGAGTATTACTATTTAACACTGATAATCTGACACATATATGAGATCATAACAAGTTCTACCACTCTAGCATAAATGCAGTTCAAACTCGCTTACTGCGAGACCACAGTCCAGCAGCCAACTAGGAATCCCCGCCTTTTCTATGGTTAAAATTCATATAATGGTTGCCCAGTCGGCTGGGACAGTAGAATACACCGACTGCATCTCTGCAGAGGGGTAAGACACCCCCAAGGGGTGTCCTGGATATGACACTAAACAATCTGATGGTGAGGTTCCAGTGATGCTGGGGCTTTGGGGAGTGCAGAGTACCTCTTCATTGCCATTGCTCCCATATCCACTGTGGCCCGGAATGGTAGCACCTGATAGGGTCCTATCTATGAGTTAAATAGAACTGCATACTTATGCTAAACTGAATTGTTTGAAATAGAACTTTTTCACTAAACTGAGTAGCTTTAAACAGAATTTTTTTGACAATTACACAGTGTACTTACATTTAAACCGTGTGCTTATGCTAAACTGAATTGTTTGAAATGGAACTGTTTTTGACATTGATACTGTACTTACACTAAACTGAGTTGTTTAATATAGAACTGATTTGTCATTTAACTGTGTGTAAACAAAATTAGCTGAATTAGAATTGTTTGAATAACATGAATAGTTTGAAATAGAAATGTTTTTGACAATTCAACTATGTACTCATGCTAAACTGAATTGTTTGAAATAGAACTGACTATTTGCATAAAAATGGATTTGGTGTTAAATAACCTACAATGGTTGATATGCCATAAAACCCAACCAACCAACCCACTAATCATATAATAGAAAGTACTGAGAAATGAAGTCTTTAAATTGATAATTTCGAAACCCTGAATCGGGAATTGAACTATTCATGAGATCGACTTATATGTATTTATCCAACCCCTTCGCACGAGCAGGATGTGACACAAGGTCAATTTTTTTTAAAGCGGGGTTTCCTTCTCCTAGGAAACCTAGTCTGCCCTATTATTTCCCCATAGATGGAGAAGAGTTGGATTCATATCTTCCCTAGCGGGATGTGAAATGCAAACAGCCTCGTCTAGAATTTGAACTCAGAACGCCCTGTCCATTTCCAAAGTCGATAACCATTTCACCACTGATGCTTCCACGACTTATACTCGAAATCGACTTATATACAGTTACATGCGGCAGTTCGTGTATCCGTTTGTTAGGGTTCTAGTTGCGTATGTGTGTCAATACAAACAAACACAATCCCCGTGTGATTCATGAAGAGTTAAAAATTCTATTTCAATCTATTATTTCGCGCCAAATTTGGTCCTCTGAGGCATCGCAATTTACTGTTAGTTTCCATTACAGAATTCAATGTTATTTTCCTTGTATATTTTATTCTTGAACTTTTTTGACTTACAATCATAGAATAGACAAAAATAACTGTGTGTAAAAGAAAAGGAGAAAATAAAAAATGAAGGTCAACGAATACGTTAGCTAGAAAAACGATATTAAGCAGAAAGAAAGAATGGAAGAAAGAAAGCAAGAAAGAAGATCACGAAAATTGAGAGGAGGAAAACAGAAAGAAAGACAGAAAAATAAATAAATTAATAAATAAATGAATTTGAACAGAATTTGGAAAGACAAAGTGATAGATTATCACAAACAGTAAGACGAAAGCCAAAAAGAAAAAAATAATCCACACTGTAGAAAGAAAATAGAAAAAAAAAAAGGAAAAGAAAATAAAGAAAAAATAACAAGAACTGGAATAAAGTGAGGAAAGACAAAGTGATAGATAGAAAGATAGATAGATAGATAGATAGATAGATCGTAGTAAAGGTAAGGAAAAAACAGAAAGAAAAAAAGAAAGAAAGAAAGAATCAAAGTAAAAAGACAGAAGAAAAATTGCTCGAGGAAAATCAGTGAAGAGAGAAGGCGGGTAGGAAATAAAGATAAAAAAAACGTTAAAGTATGTGTGTGTGTGTGTTTGTAAGAGAGAAAGAGTGTGTGTATGAGAGAGAGCGTGTGAGTGAGAGAAATGTGTATGCAAGAGAGAGAGAGAGAGAGGGAGATAGAGAGAGAGAGAGAGAGAGAGAGTGTGTGTGTGTGTGTGTGTGAAGAAGACAAAAAGCGAGTGATAGCGGATTTAGTCAACGGTTCATTATTGATTTTCAAGTCATATGATCGTCATGATAGCACCAACAACCAACATAGACCTGGTCACGTGTTGCCGCCGCGGACGTCATGTTTATTGTTATTAAGAATGAATGAAAAAGGACAACCTAATATCAAATGAATGCGTGTAAGCGGATTTTGTGGTGGTCATGGTGAATGGGTTTGAAGATGTAAATATGAAAAGATGTGGGCCAATTGACAACATGAATATTGGCCACTAAGCTGATAGAACTCAAATAATCTAGTTAAAAAAAAGAAAGAGACGTTCTCGACATTAACTGACACTGGAAAGTCTTGTCAGTCATTCTTGGTCTATTTCAGGAGCGGCCAACATTTTATTTACGTCATTTTTTTTCTCTCTAAGCACGAGTTCAGACGCGCCATAGAAATGTTGTACTCCTGTTCTTGAAAGAATAATTCTTAAATATATAGATATATCTAACATTTTCCAACAATTCATTGATTTAATACATGAAAAAAAAAAAAAAAGTATTAGAATTACTTCCCTTTTTGCGATTAATGATTGTGCTGGACTTTTCAGAAATTTTAACGTTTGAAACCAAATTAGATACTGAGTGTAGCAGACAAAAAGAATGAATGAATGAAAGAATGAATGAAAATAGAAAATAGCAAAAAGAAAAGGAAAAAGAAACGAAGAAAGAAAGAAAGAAAGAAAGAAAGAAAGAAAGAAAGATGAAAATGGAGAAAGAGAGAAAGAAATAAAAAAAGAAGACAAAAAAAAAGAATATAGAAAATAGAAAAAAGAAAAAAGGAAAAAGAAATGAGAGTGTAAATGAAAAGAAAGAAAGAAAGAAAGAAAGATGAAAATGGAGAAAGAGAGAAAGAAATAAAAAAAAGAAGACAAAAAAGAATATAGAAAATAGCAAAAAGAAAAGGAAAAAGAAATGAGAGTGTGAATGATGAAAAGAAAGAAAGAAAGAAAGAAAGATGAAAATGGAGAAAGAGAGAAAGAAATAAAAAAAGAAGACAAAAAAGAATATAGAAAATAGCAAAAAGAAAAGGAAAAAGAAATGAGAGTGTGAATGAAAAGAAAGAAAGAAAGAAAGATGAAAATAGAGAAAGAGAGAAAGAAATAAAAACGAAGACAAAAAAAAAATATAGAAAATAGCAAAAAGAAAAGGAAAAAGAAATGAGAGTGTGAATGATGAAAAGAAAGAAAGAAAGAAAGAAAGAAAGATGAAAATGGAGAAAGAGAGAAAGAAATAAACAAAAAAGAAGACAAAAAAGAATATAGAAAATATCAAAAAGAAAAGGAAAAAGAAATGAGAGTGTGAATGATGAAAAGAAAGAAAGAAAGAAAGAAAGAAAGATGAAAATAGAGAAAGAGAGAAATAAATAAAAACGAAGACAAAAAAAAAAAAATTAGAAAATAGCAAAAAGAAAAGGAAAAAGAAATGAGAGTGTGAATGATGAAAAGAAAGAAAGAAAGAAAGAAAGAAAGAAAGGAAGAAAGATGTGAATGGAGAAAGAAAGAAATAAACAAAAAAGAAGACAAAAAAGAATATAGAAAATATCAAAAAGAAAAGGAAAAAGAAATGAGAGTGTGAATGATGAAAAGAAAGAAAGAAAGAAAGAAAGATGAGAATGGAGAAAGAGAGAAATAAATAAAAAAGAAGGCTAAAAAGAATATAGAAAATAGCAAAAAGAAAAGGAAAAAGAAATGAGAGTGTGAATGAAAAGAAAGAAAGAAAGAAAGATGAGAATGGAGAAAGAGAGAAAGAAATAAAAAAAGAAGACAAAAAAGAATATAGAAAATAGCAAAAAGAAAAGGAAAAAGAAATGAGAGTGTGAATGATGAAAAGAAAGAAAGAAAGAAAGGAAGATGAGAATGGAGAAAGAGAGAAATAAATAAAAAAGAAGGCTAAAA
Source organism: Sepioteuthis lessoniana (assembly GCA_963585895.1). NCBI lineage: Eukaryota > Metazoa > Mollusca > Cephalopoda > Myopsida > Loliginidae > Sepioteuthis > Sepioteuthis lessoniana. The sequence continues at coordinate 31,974 of CAUZXS010003685.1, forward strand.
AGAATATAGAAAATAGCAAAAAGAAAAGGAAAAAGAAATGAGAGTGTGAATGAAAAGAAAGAAAGAAAGAAAGAAAGAAAGAAAGATGAAAATAGAGAAAGAGAGAAATAAATAAAAACGAAGACAAAAAAAAAATTAGAAAATAGCAAAAAGAAAAGGAAAAAGAAATGAGAGTGTGAATGATGAAAAGAAAGAAAGAAAGAAAGAAAGAAAGGAAGAATGATGTGAATGGAGAAAGAAAGAAATAAACAAAAAAGAAGACAAAAAAGAATATAGAAAATAGCAAAAAGAAAAGGAAAAAGAAATGAGAGTGTGAATGATGAAAAGAAAGAAAGAAAGAAAGAAAGAAAGAAAGATGAGAATGGAGAAAGAGAGAAATAAATAAAAAAGAAGGCTAAAAAGAATGTAGAAAATAGCAAAAAAAAAAAAAAGGAAAAAGAAGCGAAGAATGAATGAAGAAAGATAGATAGAAAGAAAGAAAGAAAGAAAGAAAGAAACAAACAAACAAACAAACAAACAAACAAGGACAAAGAAAACAACGTTGGTCAGGTTAAAAGCATAGTAAGGGAACGAAAAAAAATGTTGGTAAATGGATCAAACTTTGGCTCGTTTACCAACACTTTTTTTCGTTCTCCAATAATACATAAAAAAATAAGGTCTAAAAAGATTCAGCCTTAAGTTACCTTTATGCGCTTTTAACCTGTACGAACTGATAATGAGAAGAAAAATTTTTAAATCGTCAAACAATCATAAGTCGTAAGAAGGGAAGTAATACACATTTTGTTTTTGCATTAAATCAATAAATTGTTTAAAAATATTTGAAGTTAAATTAGATAATAAGAGTAACAGAAAATTCTTGAAATTCTAATCAGCCAGTCACGATCTCGTACTCTTTTAAATCAATTCAATTGCTGAAAATAATTGTTCACATCTCTACGCCGTTCTGAAACGGCAGATATACTTTATCGTCCATAATTAAGTACACCCATAGCCACTTTTATTAGTTTTCTTTTTAGCCAAAGATATTACGATTTAAGCGGTTATCCTAAAGTATAACAATATCACAGATAAATAAGAACGCCAAACAATTACTGGGCCATTGATCTAATGAATAGAGTGTTCCCCAATCGTCCGCGAGACCGAGGTTCAATCCCAGATCGAGTCATACCAAAGACTCAAAAAAGGGTACTTGATACAGTTTTCCTCAGCATTATAAGGTAAGGATCAAGGGTAAAGTGGAGCAATCCAGGGAAAGGAGTAACTCCCTCCCCTACACATCGGTGTTGTAGCTATTGAAAAGGGACACTTTGGGTCACGATCGACTGCTATATTTATCTTTGCTTCCCACCAGACAAAAGGTCTTTTTTTTATAGTAGGGGTTTAAGGGAAGGAGGAGGTCGGGTACAAGCCGAGATTCGTACCCAGTTGGACTATGTTGGTCATAGGCTGGCTCACTTGGTGCAATGTGAGCCTGATGAACCTACTGGACTTGGACTCACTAGATATAACGTGAGTCCGACACGTATACCTTGAACAAGACCAGGAGGTCTAATGCTATGTTTTGTTTGTCAATGATTTAATAACCCACTCTAAAGTGGCCCAGCTGAAGATAGGGGCCATTCGGCCTCGAATTTATCATTGATCTTGAACACTTATCTGCACGAACGCCAGACGGTCCAGCTATAAAGTCGGTAAGTTGGTTAGTTAGTTTTGTTTCTTTGCTTAATGGCGTATCAATATTTATGGGTTATTTAATGACAAAGCCATACTTGTAGAAAACAACAGTCATACTATTTAACCCATAGCCCGGGGGTGGATAAGGGATTCATATTTTTTCCAAAGGTATTCGTCTGAAAGTGAACGTCATGGCACGACTGGAGTTCGAACTCGCTTACTACGATGTTGCAGTTCAGCATGTTAGCCACTACGTCACAGTTTTCGTCCCTATGATTTCCCGTGCAACATTATTCAACCAAAATGGATATTATAAGGTATTACAATATCGCCTATGAATTATACTTGATATAATACAACCAAAACGGATATTATTAGATATTACAATATCACCCATAAATTATTCCCAATATAATGTAACCAAAACAGATATTATTAGATATTACAATATCGCTCATTAACTATACCCAATATAATACAGCCAAAACGGATATTATTAGGTATTACGGTTTTGTCCATTAATCAGTACACTCAACCTTTCCTACACCGGCAGGATGCAACACCTGGTCATTTCTAAAGTGAAGTACGTAAGCCACTACCCCACAGAGACTTCCTCTTGGCTTCTTGTTTCGGCGTTTTATGGGGGCTGAGAATACGCTGACTGTATCCCCCTACCTGTTCAGAGGTGTACTGGGTATGACGCTGAACTGCTTTTGATGATAAGGCTCCAGTTCTGGAAATGTTGAAAGTGTGTCGTACTCCTTTAATGCCATTGTTCCCATGTCCTCTGACCCGAAGTGGTAGTATCTGTTAGGCTCCCATATATGGGTCAGTTTGACTTGTTTAAGAATTATTCATATTCGATTGGAATACTTGATGTAATATAACTGTAAATGATTTTTATTTAGAATATCTAATTGAAGTTATAATTGTTTACTAAGGATTATCATTACGAAGCCATATAACTATTTTTCAAACAAATGGCTATTATTAGTTAATAGAAATAATTACTTGAAACCATATCATTATTATTATTAGAAAGGAATACTTTAAACTATACAAGTATATGCAAAAAAAAAAAACCTTAAGAAACCGCAACACAAAATTCCCCAACCTCTAGGCATCAAATAACCCTAGACGGCTTAAAATCAGTCAATCAATCAATCGTTCCTTGCTATTGTAAAAATAACGACCCGCATAAGTTACATAAAAAACAAATAAGATTAAAAGAAAATACTAATCAAAATCAGAAATAATAAAGATTAAAATATTTTGTCGAATCAGTTATCTTATTGTCCAATCTCATCGCTTTAATAGGGAGTGCAAATTTTGGCAAACTTGAAAAGGCCTAATTTCTGGCCAGTAAAAGCGTGGAACAGTGCCACAGTCGGAATCTTTTACTGGCACAATCCCCAGTAAACGTTCCGAGAGGGGTAGTGTGCTAATAAGTAGATATGACCCGAGAGACGATGATTACGCCCGTTGCTTAATCATCAATGCCGAAAACTTGACTATTAGATTCTGAAATTCAGAAACAGAATAGACCAATTTTAATTATAACCCATTTGGCCCTTTTCTGTCGAAATTTATTAGCTATGGTCAACAAATGATGAAGGTTTGATTTCTTTGTTTTTGATGGCATATCAACCTTCATGGGTTATTTAACGCCAAAGCAATTTTATAGAAGAGCAGTAATGATTAATGGAATTTGTAAAGTAAAAGCCATGTGTGTATTTATAGATTCACTCATATCTCTACAGGCTCGAGGATAATATATATATATATATAGAGAGAGAGAGAGAGGGGGGGGAGGTAGGTAGGGAGGGAGAGAGAGAGAGAAAGAGAGAGTTGGGGGAGAGAGAAACTAATGAAGATACATGAAACTAATGAAGATACATGAATATTACGTTAATAAACTCCGAAGTCCAAAATATTACAACAGCTTAAACCATCGCTGGAAACTCTAGATTTGAATCCCTAACATATTTACCCTTTCATTATTCAATTTATTTTAAAAATATAGCAAATATTAAACAATTTGATATTTCAAAATTCATTAACTCTAGCTTGCAAAAATATACGTCAACGTATTTAAAGTTTTTGGTTTGGTTGGGTTTCATGGCATATCAACATATCAACCCTTGTAGGTTATTTAATGCCAAATCCTCTTTATACATATATATTAAATATATAGGATTTGGTTTGGTTGGATTATAGGGCATATCAATCATTGTTGGTTATTTAATGCCAAATCCTGTTTTTACATACGAGGATCATTCAGTAAGTTTCCAGACTTTTTCGTATGGATACTTTTATTGATAGTACACACATGAAACTCTAGTCCCCTTCGAAGTAATCTCCTCCGACTGCAATGCACTTGTTGTACCGTTCAAACAACTTCGGGAAGGCCCCATGGAAGTCCTCTTGTGTGAGCGTGTCAATGGCCTTCGTCACAGCCTCTTTCATCTCCTCAATTGTCTCATAACGACAGCCTCTGAGCTTAGGGAATAAGCAAAAGTCACAGGGAGCAAGGTCTGGACTATAGGAAGGGTGAGGAACTGTCTTGATGCCCATCTTGGTCAAATAGTCTGTGACAAGGATGGAGTTGTGGACTTATGTATGGTCCTGGTGGAAATGCCACTGACCCGATTTGAAGAGTGCTGGCCTCTTCCGACGGAATCTCTTCCTGAACTCCCTTAAATCCTCAACATAGTAACCCTGACCCTAACCCTAACCCTTTGGCCAATCAACTCTGGTGTATTGACTTCCTTACTCCTCCTACACCTCTCATCATCCCTCACAGATTCCCTGCCTTCCTTGAATCTCTTATGCTACTCAAAAACTGATGCTCGATTTATGCAAGATGGTCGAAAAGCAGTCTGAAGCATTCCATACGTTTCCATACGGCATTTTTTCCAAGTTTAAAACAGTATTTTATTGTATATCGTTCTTCTAAAGTGTCATCACGTCCAGATTGCATTTTTGAAATTCACCAGCGGTGGCAATCAGGATTTAGTAGGGTGTATTCCAATTGCTGCTGTAGCTGTTCATTTAAACCAGATTGCATTTTTGAAATTCACCAGCTGTGATAATCAGGCTTTAGTAGGGTGCATTCCAATTCGTGCTGTAGCTGTTTATTTGAACCTGAAATCATAAAAATTGGCCAGTCATCTCATAAGATGTATAGCAATAACATAGTGAATTTTCAAGCGTCTACGACAATTTTAAATGCCTGTACAAAAAGTCTGGAAACTTATTGAATGCACCGCGTATATATTAGATATATAGGATTTAGTTTGGTTGGGTTTTAGGGCATATCAACCATTGTTGATTATTTAATGCCAAATCCTGTTTTTACATATATATTAAATATATCATTTGTAAACACATTTTGTAGATACACAGATCATCAAACAGTTCTATCTCTAACAATTCAATTATGCACAAGTCAACAAAGTTAAACGGTTCTAAGTATTGCTATGTTTAATTGAATTGTTAGTCACTAACAATTCAATTAAACATCAGTCATTTGTTTACATAGTTAAACGATCAAATAGTTCTTTTTCAAAGAATTCAATTTAGCATAAGTCATTTATTTCCCCACAGTTTAAATGTCAAACAGTTCAAGAGATAGGACCCTATCAGGTGGTACTACTCCGGGTCAGGGTAGCAATGGCAATGGAAGGGTACTCTGCATTTCCCAAAGCTCCAGCATAATTGGAGACTCACCATCAGATTGTTTAGTGACATACTCAGGACACTCGTTAGGGGAGTTTCTGCCCCCTCTGCAGAAAGACTCATCATCATTACCCAGTCACTCTGACAGTACGGATTTCCCTGACTCTCTCTGTCCATCCGACCCTACCATCCATTGCTTCCTGCAGGTTTTACGAGCAACATCCTTGCTGGTCGGCCAACATTCATGTATAGAAGTCCATGAAAGAAGTTCTCTTATGAATTCGTCATTGCATCTCCAACAGTCTTGTTCGTCTTACTTGGATGGTTTGTGAGAAGGGAGGTAAGTGGCCGTACAGTTGCTGTTTTGGGGGTGTTGTTTCCTGGATTTGTTCAAAACAGCACGTAGCATTCTCGTGTAGTTCCCATCTAAGTTCTTTTCTATGCATTTCGTTTGTGTCGATGAGGTGCATCCATACAGCAGTACTGACACAGCCACAGTTTGGAAAAAACCCTGTTTTATTTTATTGGAGCAATCAGATTTTCATATGATCGATAACCAGTCTATAGCAGTCCAAGCCTTTGCTAGTCACGTGATGACATCACTTTCATTTGATGAGATGTTGCTACCAAGGTATGTGAACTGGTCAATTGATTTTAGAGGCCTGTTACTCAGAGTGAAGATGGCTCCTTCTCGGCAAAAACTCATGAACTCATTTTTATTTGCGTTCATGCAGAGACCAATGCTTCCTGCTGCTTGTTCCAGGCTATGCAGCAGGGATTCGGCTTTAGCAGGGGAATTTTTGAGAAGCACTCGATTATCTTTGTAGTCTCCATCTGTCATAGGTTCGTCTGCTGCTAACATTTTTTTAGAGTGAAACCATTTTCTTTTATTTGATTTTTCGACGTTCGAAGTACGTAGTCCAGGCAGATTATAAATATATATGACTTTAATGTTTATCATTACCAGACTTCAGCAACAACGTCGAAGAAGTCGGTATCACCTTCAGCCGAGCGAACCATTTCTTTTTTTTTTGTAGGGTATCTCTATGGCTGTTACATTTTCTTTGTGGGGGGAGCATATGCTAATAGTGTTTGGTCCGGTTTCCTTTTGTGTATGAAACCAAATGCTACAGGGAAACTAAGTAAATAAAGTTGGCGACTAAAGTCGAGGGTGACCCGATGACTCCCTTTTCATTTGCTACTACACTGAGGTGTAGGGGAGTGCGTTACTCGTTTCCCTGGATTACTCAATTTACCTTTGAACCGTACCTTATAATGCAGAGTGTTAAGCAAAAAGGCATCAAGTACAATTTTTTGAGTCTTTGGTATGACTCGACCTTGGATTGAACCCCGGTCTCCTGGGCCATTGGCGTGCACTAAATCTAAATGAGAACGCATATCAAAATATTACTTTTATTTCATTTCAATTGATTTCTGTGTAAAACTATTCGTAATATTGCTTTTAATAAGTTTGAGAATAGAAATCAATAAAAGTAAGTAAAGTTGGTAACTGTAGCCGAGGGTAACTCGGAGGCTCCGTTTTCAATAGCGACTACACCGTGGTGTATGGAAGGGTGCTACTACAATCCCTGGTTTGTTCTTGATTCGTACATTATAATGATGAGTTTTAAGCAAGGCAGATTCAAGTACCATTTTTGAGTCTTTGTATGACTCGACCTGGGATTGAACCCCGTTCTCCCGGACCATTGGTATGCACTTTACTCATTGGCAAATAGAAATCAATAACATCATATAATTATTTATTAGATCCGTATGCAAATTAGCCATACCATACACTATTTAAACCTTTATTCATTAGTAATATATAAACACACATTGTATTATATTAATTTATATATGGTATATTAATATTCATAGTGGTATATTTTAAATGCATTAATCCCTAGTTCTCCGTGGGACGCCTGGCATTTGCGCCGGGTTGGTAGAATCAATAAGCAAAGATTCACTTTGCGCTTGGTCTTTTGGCCTCATGAATCACTGACAAGCATAGAGATTCACATTGCACTCAGTGAATCAGTGAAAAGCTATGACCCACTCGCACCTGGTCTTTTTGGAGGTGCCGGTGGTGTAATTGTTATCGTCGCAGGAATTGGACACGGCGACTCGAGTTCATATACTGGACGAGACATTGCACTTCACATAGCACTAATACCCTTGAGAAAGGTATGAATACAATTATTCTCCCTCCAGCTATGGGTAAATAGTAGGACGGACTAGGTTCTTCAGCCTTGGTGAGGCAACTGGTCTAGGAGAAGGAAAGCTCTGAATTCAAACCTGTCAAACTCCGCTTAAAAATTGACCTTGTGTCATATCCTGCCCGAGCGGAGGGGTTGGTAAATAGGACCTGGTCTTTGGGCCTGGTGAACCAATGACCAACAGTAAAGATTCACAGTGCACTTGGCCTTTTGGCTTTGTGAACCACTGACAAACATTGTTAAGCATGGATTCACATTGCACTTTTTTGCGGCTGACAAATCGATGACAAGCAATAACTAGCATTGACAAGCATAGAAATTCACATAGCACTCAATGAATCAGTGACAAGCTATTACCCACTTGCACTTGGCCTTCGGGCCTGGTGAACCTATTCACAAGTCTTGGTTTTTGCGCGACTTCCCCCTTCCTTAATAACCACTTTAAAAAGTCATCGTGTTAAATCCAACCTAATGGAACATACGGATAAATATCGATTCCTGGTTTTTCAAGAGGCCACCTGGTGGTTGTGCCGGGTGGGTATTATAATGCCAACCAAAAGGTCCCAAGAGACTTTCCAAGGAATACCTGCTTGGCAGGGTTGAGTTTATCGTTGGTTGTATCTTGCTTCGTGCGTTGTTCTCCACTATGAAATGACTTTGTGTCAAATCCTAATTAAGCGGTAAGTCTTTTTGAATAATAACACATTAATACCATGGGTTAACCCATTTCTGGCTTTCCAGGGTATACCTGGCGGTCGTGTCAGGTGAATATTATTGAGCTTTTAACCAAGTCCGAAGGAGCCTTTTCTCCTGCAATACTTGCTTGGCAATGCTGGATTTATTGTTTGGCGCCTGAGGCGCCTCAAAATGTGAAATGCCAAGGGAATCAAACATTTTTGTGACGGCCACGTATGTCTCTATTCGTACGCAGCATCTACATAAAAAAGACTTTGTGTCAAATCTGGCCTGCGGGGAAGTTGAATAGATACCGCATTAATAACATGGACTGTTTTGATTGGTTTGGTTTGGTTTCTTTGTTTAATGGCATATCAAATCTTTTTAGGTTATTTAATGCCAAAGCCATTCTCCTAGAAGAACAGTAGTGGTACTATTTAACCCATAGCTGGGAGGATAAGGGTGTTCATACCTTTCCCAAGGGTATTTGCCCGAAAGTGAACGTAATAGCGCGATTGGAGTACGAACTCGCTCACTACGATTCCGCAGTTCATCGCATTAACCATTACATCACGAGGACACCCCCACGGGACTGTTTTGAGGTAACTCTCAACCAGCTATGTTTTAGAGACATCGTTGGTAAATAAGATCCTAATTAAGATTAAATAACGATTATTTAGTTATCATTATTATTATTATTATTATTATTATTATTATTATTATCATTTGTTTGTCTTGTATATAATCGATAGTATCCTATTGTTGTTTGAATTCGTTTGAAGTATTTCATTATCATTATTCATTTTCGATTCTGATTTCTTTTTTCTCTTATGCCTTGAGAACGTACACACAGAACAGACTTTGCCGTACATAATATTTTCTATTCAGCTATTGTACGCAAAGTTTTAAGATTCTCTATGTTCTTAGAATCCTTTCTTTATGAAATATGTCCTTTAAGGCACTGCAGATTATTTGGAATCTCTTAATTTCTTGGCTCGACTCCAAAAACCCAGAAATCGCAGTAAGGAACACTGGCCAAATCTTCAGTGCTTTGGTTCTTACTTCAGCCAATCAAATTACATTATAATCAATCTCGTGTTAAGAGTGTATTTATAAACCTACCTATTTCGCTGAAATGTGTGCTATGGCCATTTTTTTTTTAATTCCATAGCCCACGCGTACGTGTAAAAGAGGATAAAAATCGTCTAGTTCTCTCCCCCTTTGCTTTTGGCATGTCACAGCCATCAGGGAATGCCCTGACCCTTACTTCTTAAAGTGCAAAAACATGACCTGGGTTTGTGACTCATTTAGTTTTCATTGGCAGCTTTCAGAGAAAGATCTTACAGTCTATTTACGCATGCGTGCTTTTGTGAACATTTATAACTTCCTGGTAGAGGTGTCGCCAGATGGTAAAGTTAGGAGGTGCTTGTTCATAAAAAATATAAAATACCATATATAAGAAAAAACAAAACAAAAATAGACCCCACCCACCAAAAATCAGCGCTCGGACACGTAGAAAATAATCCTAACACAAGGATCACCTTTGTGGGTTATTTAATGCTAAACCTATCCTTGTAGAAGAACACTAGTAGTACTATTTAACCCATAGCCGGGGGGGGATAAGAAAGTTCATACCTTTCCTTTAGGTACGAAGGTGAACGTAATAGTGTGATTGGGTGCAATTTATCTGACATCCCACCGCATCAGGATATGTCACAAGGCCTTTTTATGGTGGGAGCCACGCACGAATCAAGACTCATGCGCAGCAGTTGCAAAAATTCTTGATCTCGTCAGCATTCCCCAAAGGGAGCGCCTCAGTACCAGATAATAATCTTAGTCAAGCAAGCAATGAAAAACCAGAGGGTGGCCCTCAAAAGTCAAGGTGTCATAGTACGCATATAAAACCACCCGGCACAAATGCCAGGTGGTCGACTCGAAGTAATAGCGGGACTGGAGTTCTAACTCGCTTACAACGATGTCGTAGCTGGCCAATGCGCCACAGAGACACCCCTCCGGTTGATAGAGATTTAGACGATACATTTAATATTTTAGGGGTATGGAAGAACGCTTAGAGTAACTGTTGTTGTTGTAGGAAATGGAATCGATGACCACGGTTCAAATCCTGGACGGGGTTGTTTACGTTTCACTTCGCTCTAATACCCTTGGAAAAGGAATGAATTCACCTCTCCCTTCTCAAGCTATGGGTAAATGATAGAACAGACTGGGTTCTTTAGCTTTGGTATGGCAAGCATCCAGGAGGAAAGGAAACTCTAAATTTAAATCAGCTGTACTCCTCTTGACACTGACCTTGTATTGCATCTTGCACGTGCCGTAGAGTTTGGGTATATACATAAAGTTTTTTGGTGTTTTTTATCGACACATATAACCTTGTTGTTAAAAGTACATAGAGGTACCTAAATTCTATGTTTCAATGATAATAACTGTCAATAATAACACTGACTTCAGCATTAATTTCATTCTCAAAAAATAACTTAAATATCTTTTTTTTCTTATAGAAACTTAAGCAATAAAATCGGATATCAGGTTGGTTGGTTAATTGGTTGATTTGAGGGTATCTTCAAGTGTTTAAATGCCGTAAACCAAGCAACCAACTAGTCAACCAGCCAACCAACCAACCAACATAAAATGTTTTCATTGTAAAATTCACCGCTAAACATAATAGAATATTACTTCAAGATAAAATTTACAGAAAAAAAACATTAGGAGTGCAGTTATTTATAGGTGATACTATATATATAGTGACTGTCGCTAATTTCTAGAAGTCACTTGATTCGCAAGGCCTATCCTTGGGAGGGCATGTGACTATTCAGGCCAAGTGTATCCTTGCAAACATTATTACGTATGTGACAAAGTTAGCTGTCTTTTCCAGTGACGTCGCCTTCGTGCACTTTTATCATCATCATCATCAAGTCACGCTAAGAGCCCAGATTTCCCTGGACTCTCTTTCTCCCCCCCCTCTCTCTTCATCCGTCCCTATAATTCACCATTCTCGGCAGGTCTTCAAAATTACATCCTGTTGCTGCTGATGTAAATAAGTTCTTTCTAGTCGATGAACACTGTGTAGGGATCTATAGAAAAACGTCACTTATAAGTTTGTTCTTACTTCTTCGTCTAATTTGGATGGTTTTTGAGATGGGAGGTAAGTGGCTGAATAGCTGCACGCCACCTTCATATGATTATTCAAACCTACTGCAGACTCACATACTTTGTCACAGAATTGATACTAGTTCCCTGTAGATTGCTGCTGAAAGACCTTTGTAAAGTAAGTCTTCGAAAGTTTGATTTTCATGAGATCTCATAAGACTAACAAGACCCTTGTACAGGTGTTACAAACGTGTTAAGGCTATAAAGTGTCCAGGACCGATGTCAATTCCTGCTTTCGAAATGCTCGTTTTAGACGAGGGTGTGTGATACTCTGTGCTTCAAATGCTTTACAACTTTCATTGATCACTTTCTTCCATGTTGTTCGATTTACCGTTATCTGTTCCAAGTCTCGAATGTCTATATTTGGTTTATTTTTGACAACTGCTTTAAAACGTTTCTTGTATATATATATATATATATATATATATATATATATATATATATATATATATATATATAAGTAAATAAGTTGGCCGACCGGAGTCAAGGGCAACCTGAAGGCTCTCTTTTCAATAGCTATTTCTGAGTTGTAAGGGAGAGTGCTCCTTTCTCTGGATTTCTCCACCTACTCTTGATCCGTACCTTATAATGCTGAATAAGCAAGGAGGCATCAAGTACCATTTTTTGAGTCTTTGGAATAACTCGACCTGGGATTGAACCCAGTTCTCCCGGGCCATTATCGAACACTCTAACCATTAGAGAGAGAGAGAGAGAGAGAGAGAGAGAGAGAGAGAGAGAGAGAGAGAGAGAGATGAAGGAGTGTTACCTTAAATATGCTTGATATCTCGAAGTATGCATACGTACGATCAAGAGACGCTTAAAGCATTAGTCCTTTGCTAGACACCGAAGCTAGGCAACCTTGAGTCGGTTCAGAACTTTGATGGTTGCTCACTTAATAAAAGCAATGTAAATTTCGTGTGCTAGATTAAGAAAAACTTAATAGATTCTATGAATGGTATTGTTTAGTTGGTCTGATTTTGTTGTACCAATTCGCCTGAAAACTCTTTGGTCAACCTACACACTCAGCATATAAATTAAATGAAATATTGGTCCTAACTCAAGATTAAATATTACGTGGAGCGAGCCAATAGATCGAGGAACTAAAGGCATTAAATGGCTTCTTCAATGTAAGGAAGAAGTGATTGAAAGTGAAGTTCCTTATTTTCTTGTGTTGTCATTTTGAGACGTTTGAAATATGCAGCGAAGAATGGGAAACGCTAAGTCTCTTCCTTCATTCCGTCCTTCCTTTCTTTCTTCCTATCTATCTATCTATCTATCTATCTCAGATTCTTTCTTTCTTTCTTTCTTTCTTTCTTTCTTTCTTAGTCTCTCACTTCCTTCATTCATTAATTCATTCATTCCTATCTATCTATCTATCTATCTATCTATCTATCTCAGTTTCTTTCTTTCTTTCTTTCTTTCTTTCTTTCTTTCTTTCTTTCTTTGTCTCTCACTTCGTTCATTCATTCCTATCTATCTATCTATCTATCTATCTATCTATCTATCTCAGTTTCTTTCTTTCTTTCTTTCTTTGTCTCTCACTTCGTTCATTCATTCATATCTATCTATCTATCTATCTATCTATCATTTCAGTTTCAGAGGATCGTCTTCTCAGGCAGCACATCCTATTTTACTAAAAGAGTGGAAAGTGCAGGTTCAGTCCTGGAATTCCTGACATATGAGCAGCCCCTAAAAGTGAATATCGGAGGAGCAAATCAGTAATTGCTACCATCCTCACAATTATTCTTGCCGATTTTAACAATGCTGTGGTCTGGATGGTTTCGATTCTTCCACTGATTTCCAATCCCTCCAGTTTCTTTTTCAAGACTTTGGGGACCGTTCCAAGCCTACACTACAATTAATATTACCTTGAACCTCATGTTCCACCGCTTTTTAGTTCTCTAGCAAGGTCCAAGTATCTGTGGATCTTTTTTTTCTTTCTTTATTTTATTTTCACCCTGTTGTCGGCCGAAACAGAAAAATCCAATAAACGGCAAGTTCTCACTTTTTTTCCTTATGTCCAGAATTAGGTTATCCGTTTGAATCTCAAAATCCCAGAGAATTTAAACTATTATTATTATTATTATTATTATTATTCATTTTCTTAATTTTCATTGATTTTTTAATCTGATAAGGAGCTTATTCTTCATTGTTGTTTTTGATAAATGCTGTTCCCCACTATCAAAGAGATTAAGACTTGAAAGATTTGTGATTAAAAATCAGCTAAGATTAAGATGGAAAAAAAACCCTAGTTCAAATTAATAAAAGAATAATGATCAATAGCAGTTGTAAAATAAACTGAATAAAAAAAGACTAACGTCAAGTTGTCTTGTGAGTTCACGCAATAGGGTCATGGGTACCCACAGACAAAATCTTGGGGATTTCTGGTTTAATGATTGTATATATTATTACACTTTATTCCTACAATCAATTCTTTAAAAGTATCTAGTTGAAGAAATATGTTTAAAAGGTGTTCCTTTCATGGGAGTAATTTGTACTAAGATTTTTAAAGTTTAATACCTCTAATACAAAGGTTGATAAATAGTAGGGCAGACTAGGTTCTACAGCCTTGGTGAGGCAAATAGTCTAGGAGAAGGAAAACTCCGCTTAAAAATTGGCCTTGTGTCATATCCTGCCCGAGCGGAGGGGTTGGGTAAATATGCAAAGGTTGAATTTGTTGGAGTCTTGTGGTGTAGTGAATAATTTGTTGAAACGTGATATCGACAGAAGCGAGTATCGAACTCCAGTTGTTCTATTACGTTCACATTCAGGGAAAGGTATGAACTTCATTATCCCCAACTATTCTAGAAGGATACCTTTGGCTTTAAATAACCCACAAAGGTTGATATGCTTGCAAAGATTGAATTTTATATCCAAACTGTACAACCGTTCTTAATTTTCTATTTTGTAAGTTATATTCTAGCTCCGGAAAGTGACGAAAGTATCCGAATTTCACCGAACATTTCGTCAATTCAAAAATAAATAAATAAATAAGATTAAAAAAATAGTATTATTACTAAGAAATGCTGACGTGGTTGTTTACTATAGTTCAGCACTCAGTTTATTTTTGTGGTACATAATTCAAAGCGAAGAGCGCTATTGACAAATTTAATGACGCATGCGCTTTCGCACATAATGCAAGCAGATTACGCAGACGAAGTAATTGCCTGATTACGCAATTTTTTGTTTTTCGTGTATTTACTCAAGGTATTTTTTCATTTTACAGGAAATTCTTTGATAAAAGAAATGTTTAAAAACAGCAAAAGCAAAAAGAACAAAACATACAAACAAAAATTAAAACAAAAGAAAAACGAATATATTTTTACTGAATGCGATATAAATGGCTGATTGATTATAAAGGGTTATTTTATGCCAAGGGGTTAGGGAATTGCATTCATTGTACGTTTATGTTTGCCTATTTCGTGTATTTGTTTCTTGAGATTGATTGATTGATTTTAACGGCATTTCAATCTGTCTAGGGTTATTTTATGTCTTGGGAGTTTGGGAAGTACCTACAATATACGTTTACATTTATATTTTTGTGTTGTTTCTTCAGAATTTTTTGTACACAGTTATATGATATCAAGTATTCTGATCTAATACAAATAATTCGTACACAATTATGTGGTTTCAAGTATTCCTATCAAATACAAATAATTTACAAATATCGATTTGAACCATAGATGAGACACTAACAGGTACTATCTCTCCGGGTTAGAATGGACCTGGGAGTAATGGTATTGAGGAAGTACTCCGTACTCTCAGAATTCCAGGACTGGACTCTCACTACCGAATGTAATTTTTTGGACATCCCGTTTTAGTGGGTGGTCTCACTCCTCTGCACGGAATGCAGGTTTGGTTTCTTTGTTTAATGCCATATCAACATTCATTGGTTATTCAATGCCAAACCTATCCTCTTAGAAAGATAGTGGTATTACTCATACCTAGGTAATTTGGGAGTTCATACTTTTCCCAAGGGTATTAGTCCGAAAGTGAACGTTAAAGCGGGACTGGAGTTCGAACTCCCTTAATATGACGTTGCAGTTCAGTAAGTTAGCCACTACACTACGAAGTCTTCCCCAGGGGATACAATCAGCTTATTCTAAGCTCCCCACTTACAGGGTATATTTGTCTCTGCCTCCCACCAGACAGAACTTGACACAAGGTCTATGACCCGAAGGTCGGATTAAAGTGGGGATTAGGGGAGGGGGAGATCGGGCACGAGCCGAGGCTCGAGTCCTGCTGGTCATCGACCCACTTAGTGCAATGTGGGCCTGATGAGCCTAGCTGGATTTGGACCCAAATCTGGGTCCAGGCACGTATGCCTGATTATAGCTTGAAGTGGACCACTCACAGGATACTGAATGCAATGTAAAGAAAAGAAATAGACATCACACACACACACACACACACACACACACACACACACACACACACACACACACACACACACACACATATATATATATATACATTATATATATATATATATACACATTAGATATGTATATATATATAGTTTGCTATATTCATAGATAAGCAGTGCTCATTGTCACTGATTGAGGATATATCTAAATTAACCTAGCATAGACATGCTCAGTGGTCATGGTAATTGTCAGTTTCTCACCAATGAGATCATAAGACCAAGATTTGGTATATATATATATATATATATATGGTGTGTGTGTTTGAGAGTATAAGAGAGAGAGAGAGAGAGAGAGAGAGAGAGAGAGAGAGAGAGGCGTGGGTGGAATCATTTGAAACTTTATTTGATTTCCTCCAGTTCCCTCCCTTTTTTTTGTAGCCCCTGATTTTCTTAAAACAAACTATAACGTGCGAATGAAGCACGACAGGAAACGGAATTGACATTTTCCCCTTCAGCTTAACATTTTTATTTGTGAAGAGAAGGTCATAAAAACAAACTTTTATTTTGATTTGCCTAAAAAATAATTCAAGACATTATGTTGAATCATCCTGTTTTTCAATTAATTTAATCTCATAACTTGTGTTTGAAATTCTGAGAATTTATTTTGATTGCTTTGTATATACGACCGATTCACTGTATTGCTTTCTACATTGACTCTAAAATTGGTATTTTGGGACTTCTTTTTCTGACCCCATGACATGAAGGTGCATTAATTGAATCCGGGTATTTTATGATTACGTCCTTACGTTTTGTAGCTAAAATGTTTTAACACTTAAAATCCCGGATGTTCTATTAATATATTCCACAAGAAATGTTCGTAAAAGCACTTTATAGCAATGGAAATAAGCACTCCCAACAGATTCATCTATATATTTTAAACACGGAACTGTAGAAGCAAATGTCAGATTCATATTTTAGGTAAGTGAAGTACAGCTGGTTTGAATTACGAGTTTTCCTTCCCCCAAAGCGGATTGCCTAACCAAGGAACCTTCTTTACTATTAACCATTGGTGGTGGTCGTGGGGGGAGATGAATCCATGCCTTTTCCAAGAGCATTAGCCTAGAGTGAAATGCAAACAGTTCTGTCTAGGATTTCAATTCGTCTGGCTGATTCCATTTTCTACGACGATAACCGTTACTGTTGTGGTCTTCAGATAAGACCGGTGGAAGAACAACTCAAACAACGGGTGATAGGTAAACGTTATTGTATTAGCAGAAAAAGTAAGTCATACAAAGGAAGTACTAGCCGTGCTCGGCCTGCTGTCCGTCTATCAAATGTCTCGTAAGGAACGAGAAGTTGTCACCCCCGAGCGAGCTAAGCTCGGAGAATATGTTTAGGTTGGACTAGTCCATCTTTGGGGTATGGTAGGGTATGTCCCCATAACAATTACGATAAGCATGGAAGAGATGGTTGAGTAGAATTAATTTGTTACCCTAGGGCCCCCATCTCGATCAACCCGTTCCCGAAGCAGAAATAAATTGATACAAACGAAGAGGAGGAGCAAGAAAAAAGAGGATATATATATATATATATATATATATATTAAGCTACCCCTCCGCTCGGGCAGGATATGACACAAGGTCAATTTTTAAGCGGAGTTTAACAGGTTTGAATTCAGAGTTTTCCTTCTCTTAGATTAGTTGCCTCACCAAGGCTGAAGAACCTAGTCTGTCCTACTATTTACCCATAGCTGGAGGGAGAATAATCGGATTCATACATTTCCCAAGGGTATTAGTGCTATGTGAAAATGCAATCAGTCTCGTCTAGGATTTGAACTCGTGTCGCCGTGTCCATTTCCTACGACGATAACCATCACACC
This sequence comes from Sepioteuthis lessoniana, assembly GCA_963585895.1. Lineage (NCBI taxonomy): Eukaryota > Metazoa > Mollusca > Cephalopoda > Myopsida > Loliginidae > Sepioteuthis > Sepioteuthis lessoniana. Next base: position 49,627 of record CAUZXS010003685.1, read on the forward strand.
ACGGGCACCTCCTAGAAAGAAGAAGAGAAAAAAAAAGAGGATAGGGTGGTAGAAAAGTTGGAGGCCAGAAAGTTAGAGAAAAGCAGTAGAGAAACAAAGTGAAAAGAAAAAATAAATATATACATGTATTGTGAGAAAGAAGATAAGGAAACAAAAGAATGGTTGAGTGTCAGATTTGTTGGCAAACGACAATGAGTGTAAACCTTTGATACCTGCCACCCAGGTCGCCAACTGTATGCCGTCTTCTAAGCAACCAAACTTGAAATCTTAGCGAGGTCTCGTCACGTCCTGTCAGAAGATAGGGTGGGCGTGGTTTAAGTTACGCGATATCATTATATACTCGCAGAGCAAATTTTATTCAGTCTTAACTTTGGCTTGGGAAAAGTGTCTGGCAGAGAAAAGAGGCTTTGAAAGATGAATTGCGAAATTCTCTCACATCCAGAAACTACAGAGGGTTCACTCCATCATTGAGAATTGAACATTCACGTGAAAATCACATGAAGACTTCATGGTTTAATGTTTCTACATTTCGATACAAAGGCTAGAGTAACTCAACATTGCATCCGGGTACCTCGGGTAGTGTAATGGTTAGCAAGCTTTACTAGCAAACCTGCAAGAGTGAGTTCGATTCTCATTGGGTGCCCCATTCAATCGGCCTTGTGCCACATCAAAGCAAAGAGCTTTGTAAATTACAACTCAACATTGCATCTTTACTCCAGGACCAAGTTTGAACTTGGGTTTTGTTTTGTTTCGTTGGGTTTTATGGTATATCAACCATTGTAGGTTATTTAATACCAAATCCTCTATATACATATTTATTAGATATATATGATTTAGTTTGGTTGGGTTTAATGGTATATCAACCATTGTAGGTTATTTAATACCAAATCCTCTATATACATATATATTAAATATATATGATTTAGTTTGGTTGGGTTTTATGGTATATCAACCATTGTAGGTTATTTAATACCAAATCCTCTATATACATATATGTTAAATATATATGATTTAGTTTGGTTGGGTTTTATAGGATATCAACCATTGTAGGTTATTTAATACCAAATCTTCTTTATACATATTAAATATGATTTCTAAACATATTTTGTAGATAACATTTTTTGACTAGCTTGAGCTCATTTTTGCACACTGTTAAATTGTTTTAAGTATTTCTATCTAATACAAATAATTATATTAACTATTAATAATTTGTTTACACAAAGTTAAATGTTTTCATGTACTGCTATGTAACAGTAACAATTTAACAGTCATTTATTTGTACAGATTTAAATGGACATACATAAACGATTTGTAATTCCATAGTTTGTAGTTAATTTGGTTTTTAATGAGAACTTATTTATTCAGCTTTTTGAATGGGGCCATATGAATGAGGCACCCAATAAAACTCGAGCTCTCTCGTATAGGTTTGCTAGTCTAGCTTGATAACCATTACACCACCGGAGGCGCCCTGAGATCTAATTTATTCGCGCAATAGTTTTGCTATTGCTTCAACAAAGTTATATGGTTTTATTTATTGCTGTCTAACACTAATAATTCTATTCAAAATTATTCCCTTATTTGCTCATAATGAAGTGGTTAAAGTATTGCTATTTACGAGGTGCATACGATAAGTTCCCAGGCTTTTTTCGTTCGGGCATTTAAAATTGTCGTAGACACTTGAAAATTCAATATGTTATTGCTATACATTTTATGAAATGACTGACCCATTCTTATGATTTCAGGTTCAAATAAACAGCTACAGCACGAATTGGAATGCACCCTACTAAAGCCTGATTATCACAACTGGTGAATTTCAAAAATGCAATCTGGACGTGAGGACACTTTAGAAGAACGATATGCAATAAAATTCTGTTTTAAACTTGGAAAAAAAAGCCACAGAAACGTATGGAATGCTTCAGACTGCTTTTCGACCATCTTGCATAAATCGAGCATCAGTTTTTGAGTAGCATAAGAGATTCAAGGAAGGCAGGGAGTCTGTGAGGGATGATGAGAGGTGTGGGAGGAGTAAGGAAGTCAATACACCAGAGTTGATTGGCCAAAGGGTTAGGGTTAGGGTTACTATGTTGAGGTTTTAAGGGAGTTCAGGAAGAGATTCCGTCGGAAGAGGCCAGCACTCTTCAAATCGGGTCAGTGGCATTTCCACCAGGACAATACACCAGTCCACAACTCCATCCTTGTCACAGACTATTTGACCAAGACGGGCATCAAGACAGTTCCTCACCGTCCCTATACTTCAGACCTTGCTCCCTGTGACTTTTGCTTATTCCCTAAGCTCAGAGGCTGTCGTTATGAGACAATTGAGGAGATGAAAGAGGCTGTGACGAAGGTTATTGACACGCTCACACAAGAAGACTTCCATGGGTCATTCCAGAAGTTGTTGGAACGGTACAACAAGTGCATTGCAGCCGGAGGAGATTACTTCGAAGAGGACTAGAGTTTCATGTGTGCACTATCATTAAAAGTGCCCATACGAAAACAGTCTGGAAACTTATTGTATGTACCTCGTAACACTAATTATTCAATTGAAGACTGTCCATTTGTTCACAGTTAAATGGTTCCAAGTATTGCTATGTTATATCAATATTTCAATTTTGGCAAACAGTTAATGAGTTTCAAGTATAGCTGTTTAACACAAATAATTCTATTCAACATTACTCATTCGTTTGCTCACAGTTAAATGGTTCGAAGTATTGCCATGTATCAATAACAATTCAATTTGACAGTCGTCTGTTTACAGAGTTAAATGGGGGTGTCCTCGTGGTGTAATGGTTAAATCGATGAACTGCGGAATCGTAGTACGCGAGTTCGTACTCCAGTCGCGCTGTTACGTTCACTTTCGGGCAAATACTCTTGGGAAAGGTATGAACCCTCTTATCCTCCCAGCTATGGGTTAAATAGTACCACTACTGTTCTTCAAGGAGAATGGCTTTGGCATTAAATAACCTAAAAAGAGTTGATATGCCATTAAAACAAAGAAGCCAAACCAAACACAGTTAAATGTAAAAACTATTGTAGTTCTAACAATTAGAATTAACGTAAGACATTTCTGTGCACACATTTTTTACGTCAAACAGTTCTATTTGTCTCATAGATAGGACCTTACCAGGTACTACCACGCCGGTTCAGAGTGGACATAGAAACAATAGCAATGAAGGAGTACTCTACTTCCCCGAGAGCTCCAAGACTGGAACCTCACCATCAGATTGTTTTGTGTCATATCCAGGGAACTCGTTAAGGGAGTCTTACTCTTCTGCAGTCGGTGTATTCTACAGCCACAGCCGACAGGGAATTTGTGCTTCAATGTCTTTATATTTTAAGACGAAGGCTAGTGTAACTCAACGTCGCATCTTCTCTCCAGTTTCCAGTCAGACAGATTGTATTGCTGTCTGGTATTTATTTCATATAGCCTTTATTTTAGTACATTTAAATTGATGATTAAAATTTTTTTCCCAAACATCATTATTAATCTTTAGAATTCCAATCCCCCTTTTTATCCTCTCGTACACTCACCTTGGACCCCTGGTTTAAAAATAGCTGAAAAGTATAAAATGTTACAATTTGTTATGTAACTGTTCGACAGGCTGTATTGTTGTTCGGTAATAGCGATGTAGAAATAGGGATTCCTCAGGGATGAATTCAAGCTACCCGAGTATATATACTTCTAGTTAGCGGCACAAATACTGACCACTGGGTTTCTAAGGGTTCATGATTTATGTTCATGTCTTTTTGTTGTTGTTGTTGTTGTTGTTGATGATGATGATGATGATTTTTATAATTAACTTCTTTTAAAAGTTGTTTTACTTTCATAAACGTTTTAAACATAAAAATGTTGGTGATTAGGCCAAGGTGAAATCTCGGTTATCCTTTGTGCAAAGTCCAACTGTAAATAAATGAATAATCAATTTTGAGTTTTATAAATCTGCACTATTTACTGAGGCGGAAGGAAATAAATAGATTTGGCCACATTCGTTCTTTATATATATATATATATATATATATATATATATATATATATATATATATATATATATATACTCATGCTTCTGTTCTGTTGAGTGTATTAAATCCTATTTTTTTAAATCAATTTTTTTTTATTTTTCAATATTTCCTTTTATTAATTCTTCCTTCTTTACACCATCACTCTTTCTTTTTAACGGGTTTCTTCGTCTAATTTTTGCGACTTGGGTGTCTGGTAGGGGCTGGCAAAAGCTGAAAAAAGTCTTTAAGGTTATTTGACCTTCTGAAGTTTTCATTTTACGCCGGAAGTACCATTAGCATTGACTTTCTAGCTTGCTTCCTCAAAATGGCGCTGATATTATTCACAGAAAAGGGTGTTAATAGATTTGAAGACGTATTTTAACAAAAGTGTATTTGGGTTTTATTTGGAAAGTACTGCAAAAATATATGAATATGTGTTATTGATTTCATATGTGTGTGCGTAGAAGGGATTGTACTTTTATGTTTTCACTTTTGTTCATTAATTCCTCACAACATTCAGTTTCGTGCGCTTTTCAGAATCCCCGATCTTCGGAGTAGAGGCATTACCTAAGTTCAACTTAGTTTTGTACAAAGATAGAGGTATGGAACACTTGGTGATAATTGAGTTCAATAACAACAGTCTGATAACCTAACTCACTAACCGTGAATCTACCTGTTCTCCCTCCCTCTTCCAGCTATGGGTAAATAGTAGGGCAGACAGTGCTCTTTAAACTTGGTATGGTAGAAAATTAAAAATATGCAGTTGTCCCAAAATAATTGCAAACAATATACATTAAGTTGGGCGGGTTTCAATCCCAGCTTCAAGCGTCCCATGTGTCTAGCCACACTAAAGAGTTGTGATACAACGAAACAGTCTGTCGGTGGATGACAATATATACGCTCCCCCATGGGGGTTGAGCACTCTAGCGAAGGAATTTACGGCTTCCGCTCGCATAATGCAAAGCTCTTCGAACGAATTGAGCACTCTGGTGTCGGGTAAGGTATAAAATATAAACAAACGAACGCTACTATTTAATACCTTATAATTCCCAAGCTGACGTGGTATACTTGTTGGCTGAGCGGTATGATACTAAGTCCAGCGTATAGTTGGGCAGGTTTCGATCCCAGCTTCAAGTGTCCTACGTGTCTAGCCACGTTGTGATACAACGAAACAGTCTGTCTGTGGATGACAATATATATATATTCTTTAAAGAAAAACCAAAGACCGGTTATTTTAGGATTATAAATTTATTTCCATCCTGTTTTTCGTTTCTGGTGTGAACCAAAAACACGAAGAAATATATAACAGGACTTCTTCAGATCGAATGGATAAATAAAAATAAACAGTTGAGCTCTCCTTGGAAAATTCCAAATTAAAGACCGAATAATACATATATATATATATATCCAGTAAGTGTCCAGAGACTATGGGTTTCGAATATTCATATACAGAATATATGTAAGATCTTATATAATTCAATGGGAGCGCTCGATCTATAGCTGTTATTATATTTGTCTCTCAGGATGTATATAAAAAAAACTCACATACAGAGCGAATATAACTGTAACGCAAATGGAAGAAAAGTCAACGCACAGTTATAGTAACCCCAAAAAATGTGAATGCCTTCTGATTATGCGAGGAAAAACTCATCAAAATAAATTTATAATGGTACTATAATTGTGCATTGAGTGTTCTTCCATTTGCATTGCACACACACACACACACATACACACACACACACACACATATATATATATATGTAAATTGATGCGTACAATATTTTGAAATATATATATATATGCATGCACACACATTCACACACATATATATGTGCGTGCGTGTATGTGCGTGTGTGTATATATATATAAACTCGGGTTCACTATATATATATATATATATATTGTGAACCCGAGTTCCAATTCTAGATGTAATTAATTGCATTTCACTTTTTGCTAATGCCCCTGAGAAAGGTATGATTCTATCAGTCCTTCTATTAGCTATGGGAAATTAGTAGATAGGTTCGCTTCTTTAGCCTTGATAAAGTAACCACTCTAGAAGAAGGAAAACTCTGAATTCAAAACTACCGTATTGACATAATGTTGCATCCTGTTCTTGATGGAGGGGTCGAGTAAATACAAACTCGTTAACCATTACACCACGCATAGTTTCCAAGTTCTACAGGGTCAGTGAAAAGTAATTTCAATATCATAGAAGTTACTTTTTTATTAAATATATATATATATATAGAGAGAGAGAGAGTGTGTTCGCCCATGGCCCGGGAGATCAGGGTCTAATCCCTGTTCGAATCATACCAGAGACTCAAAAAATTGTACTTTATGCCTCCTTGCTTAACACTCAGTACTATAAAGTAAGGATCAATGGTAAGTGGAGCAATCATCCGCTAAACCATGGTGTAGTAGCTATTCAAAGGGAGCCTTTGGGTCGCCTTCTACTCAGGCCGGCCAACTTAGCAACTTATACACACACACACACACACACACATATATATATATATATATATATATATATGTGTGTGTGTGTGTGTGTGTCTGTGTCTATGGGAGGGATGATTGAAAAAGTAACTTCTGTATGATAAGGAGTTACTTTTTCAATCACCCTGTACGAAGTAAACATAAAAATGGATTATAGTTTCAATATGTTGAATAGATTTTATTCAGAACATCATTAGTTACAAATACAAAACCTGACAAGAAAGAATGGTATTACCACAAAATAAATTAAACTCTTTAAAGATGGGCATCACCGTCCCTATACTTCAGACCTTGCTCCCTATGACTTTTGGTTATTCCCTAAGCTCAGAGGCTGTCGTTATGAGACAATTGAGGAGGTGAAAGAGGCTGTGACGAAGGTCATTGACACGCTCACACAAGAGGACTTCCATGGGTCCTTCCAGAAGTTGTTGGAACGGTACAAGTGCATTGCAGCCGGAGGAGATTATTTCAAAGAGGACTAGAGTTTCATGTGTGTACTATCCATAAAAGTGCCCATACGAATAAAAGTCTGGAAACTTATCGTATGCAGCTCGTATGTCAAAGCAAGAATTGACGCAACAAAATAGCGGATGTAAGTTATTTGGTGATAGAAACGAAACAATTAATTACATAATAAGCGAATGCTGTAAGTTAGTACAAAAAGAGTATAAAACTAGACACGATTGGGTGCAGAAAGTGATCCATTGGGAACTGTGCAGGAAGTTTAAATTTGACCGTACAAAAAATGGTATATGCATAACCCAGATTCTATCTTGAAAAATGAGATGCATAAACTTCTGGGATTTTGAGATAAAAAAAGGATCAATTAATCTAAAAGAGAACCTGCCGAAGAGTGGACTTTGCCATTCCGGCTGACCACAGAGTAAAACTGAAAGAAAGCGAAAAGGGAGATAAGTACGTAAACCTTGCTAGAGAACTGAGAAAACTATGGAACATGAAAGTGACGATGATACCAATTGTAATTGGTGCACTCGGCACAACAAAGGATCGATACAGGGCTGAAGGACTTAGAAATAAGAAGACGAGTCAAAACCATCCAAACTATAGCCTTTTTAAGATCGGCCAGAATACTGAGGAGAGTCCTCGAGATTTGAGGAGACTTGCTGTCACTCAAATACCAGTGAGAAACCACCAGCTAATGCTGGTGCGAAAGACTCTCAAAACAGTAAAATAACAATAATAATATCACCCAGAAAAGGCAGCAGAAACATAAATATATTGAATAAATATAATTACTAGCTTCCCTCAAGCTAAAATCTCGGTGAAGGATTGTTCAAAACCGAAAATGAAACTGAAAGTTAAATAACAATAGGTAACAATTATAAATGCTAATTATTTGCACCCTGTTATATGTAACAAGTATTTCAAGTATTCCAATCTAATATAAATAATCTGTACACAGTGGAACGGTTTCAAGTATTCCTATCTAATACAAATAATTTGTACACAGTGGAACAGTTTCAAGTATTCCTATCTAATACAAATAAATTGTACACAGTGGAATAGTTTCAGGTATTCCTATCTAATACAAATGATTTGTACACAGTGGAACGGTTTCAAGTATTCCTATCTAATACAAACAATTTGCACACAGTGGAACAGTTTCAAGTATTCCTATCTAATATGAATAATTTGTACACAATTTTATGGTTTCAAGTAACTATTTCTATTTAATAGTAATCATTTGTTTTCCCACAACTATATGGTTTCAAGCAAGTAATCCTTAGTGACTATATAAATAGTAACTATATAGATAGTAACTATATAAATCTTTAGAGAACAATTATAGTTTCAAGTAACAATTATTAACACATATAATTTGCACACACTTATTTTGTATCAAGTATCCAATCTAACTTAATTTTTTTTATTATATAGAGTATTTAGACGATTATCTCCATCTTTGTTGCAATATTTACAACGTTTCGGGGCCGATGCATACCTCGACCTTCTTCAGGTGTTTCTTGACGAAGAAAGCCGAAGGACGCATCGGCTGAAACGTTGTGAATATAGCAATAAAGATGAAGACAATAGTCCGAATACACTAAATGATAAATAAGCTTCATCTCAGAAATTCAGACGAATACTAAAATTGATTATTCTATTTAATCATAATCATTTGTTTGCACACAGTCGTATGGTTTCAATCATTGCTATTCAATACAAATAATTTTCAAACAATCTATTTGACTCATAGTAGGACCCTGACAGGCACTACCATTCATCGTCAAAGTGGACCTGGAAGTTATGGCAATATAGGGTAGTCCACATCCCCCAGGTCTTCAGAACTGGAGCCTTACCATCAGATGCAGTTTAGAGTCATACCGTGTACAACCCACGTTTTGGGTGAGGGCATTATCCTTCTGCAGGAGACAGCATTTTCTAAGCCCTGCTGAGGGGATGGAGCCGTTGAGACTCGAACTCACGTCCCTTCTTACTATCCGAGGCTTGTGTGTGTGTGTGTGTGTGTTTAGCTTGGTTTGGTTTCTTTGTTTTAATGGCATATCAACCTTTGTAGGTTACTTAATGCCAAAGCCATTCTCCTAGAAGAACACATGTGGTACTATTTAACCCATAGCTAAGAGGATAAGGGGGTTCATAGCTTTCCCAATGGTATTTGCCCGAAAGTGAACGTAACCTGACTGGAGTACGAACTCGCTTACTACGATTTCGCAGTCCATCGCATTAACCATTACACCACCAAGACGCGCGTGCGCGCGCGTGTGTGTGTTCATAGCAGATAAACAAAGTGGAGATATATGACATGAACGAAATTCTGAGTTCTGAATGAAGTGAAAGCATTTTGTTTGCTAATTTTATCGGGTTGTCTTACAAATCTTGCATTTTAGTATAAAAGGACGTAACATTGTCGTATAATTATTAATATTGCCTCGTCTTTATCACTTTAAAACAGATTAGCCTCGTTGGCATTCTCCTTATAGACAGATTACTTAGACGATTTTTTTTTTCAGAAATCACACCAGAAGAAGTTCACGGTCGAAACGTTGTGAACAAAGAACATATGTGACGTCTAACCTTAAATGACTTGTAAAGAATGTCATTATTACGTAACTTCGCTAACGTTAAATGTTTTTTTTTCTTTTTCTTATTGAGTGTATGTATGCACACACATGTGTACGTGCGCGTATGAATGCATGTTTGTGAGCAAAACAGACGATTCAGTTAACATTTTTATTCTTGATGTAAGCCACCGTGAGCCGTAAAAATAATTTTTCTTTTGGCTTAGTTTTGTTTCTTTGTTTAATGGCATATCGACCTTCATGGGTTATTTAATGCTAAAGCCATCTCTGAAGAAAAATAGTAGGGGTACAATGTAAACTATAGCTGGGGGAATAAGGAGTAGGTCAGGCTTTTCCCATTGGTAATCGCCCGAAAGTGAACGTAACAGTGCCACGAGAGTTCGAACTCTCTCACTTTGATGTTGGGTTTCAGCTTTTTAGCCATTATGCTCAGAACACTCCGTTTATTTATACTTGTTTAAACATCAGAAATCAACAAAAATATCCCCTCCCCACCCTCCCCCAAAAAAGACAAAAAAAAAAAATAAATGAATAAAAAACAAGCAATAAACAACAAAATAAAACGAGATAAAGCAAAGAAGAAAAGAAAAAAAAAAAAAAAAAAAAACATAACAAAGGACAAAGCAAGAACTCCCCTTCCCACGAAAAAGAAAAAAAAAAACAAAACAAACAAACAAAAAACGAAAAAAAACAAAAAAAGAAAAGAAAAAAAAACAAGTCAGTTATTTCTGGAATTTTGCGCCAGGTATCTTAGAAGAGATTGCAAGCAATGCATCAGTCAGATAATCTTCAGTTATGCATATTTCATTGTAGCAAACATGTATGCTTCATTCTGGTGCACACCGTTTACTATTGTGCTCTTTATGAAATGTATACTTCATTCTGGCGCATACCGTTTACTATTGTGCTCTTTATGAAATGTATGCTTCATTCTGGTGCACACCGTTTACTATTGTGCTCTTTATGAAATGTATGCTTCATTCTAGTGCACACCGTTTACTATTGTGCTCTTTAAGAAATGTATGCTTCATTCTGGTGCACACCGTTTACTATTGTGCTCTTTATGAAATGTATGCTTCATTCTAGTGCACACCGTTTACTATTGTGCTCTTTATGAAATGTATGCATCATTCTGGTGCACACCGTTTACTATTGTGCTCTTTATGAAATGTATGCTTCATTCTAGTGCACACCGTTTACTATTGTGCTCTTTATGAAATGTATGCTTCATTCTGGTGCACACCGTTTACTATTGTGCTCTTTATGAAATGTATGCTTCATTCTAGTGCACACCGTTTACTATTGTGCTCTTTATGAAATGTATGCTTCATTCTGGTGCACACCGTTTACTATTGTGCTCTTTATGAAATGTATACTTCATTCTGGTGCACACCGTTTACTATTGTGCTCTTTATGAAATGTATGCTTCATTCTGGTGCACACCGTTTACTAATGTGCTCTTTATGAAATGTATACTTCATTCTGGTGCACACCGTTTACTATTGTGCTCTTTATGAAATGTATGCTTCATTCTAGTGCACACCGTTTACTATTGTGCTCTTTATGAAATGTATGCTTCATTCTGGTGCAGACCGTTTACTATTGTGCTCTTTATGAAATGTATGCTTCATTCTAGTGCACACCGTTTACTATTGTGCTCTTTATGAAATGTATGCTTCATTCTGGTGCACACCGTTTACTATTGTGCTCTTTATGAAATGTATGCTTCATTCTAGTGCACACCGTTTACTATTGTGCTCTTTATGAAATGTATGCTTCATTCTGGTGCACACAGTTTACTATTGTGCTCTTTATGAAATGTATGCTTCATTCTGGTGCACACAGTTTACTATTGTGCTCTTTATGAAATGTATGCTTCATTCTGGCGAATACCGTTTACTATTGTGCTCTTTATGAAATGTATGCTTCATTCTGGTGCACACCGTTTACTATTTTGCTCTTTATGAAATGTATGCTTCATTCTGGTGCACACAGTTTACTATTGTGCTCTTTATGAAATCTATGCTTCATTCTGGCGCATACCGTTTACTATTGTGCTCTTTATGAAATGTATGCTTCATTCTGGTGCACACCGTTTACTATTGTGCTCTTTATGAAATGTATGCTTCATTCTGGTGCACACAGTTTACTATTGTGCTCTTTATGAAATGTATGCTTCATTCTGGCGCATACCGTTTACTATTGTGCTCTTTATGAAATGTATGCTTCATTCTGGTGCACACCGTTTACTATTGTGCTCTTTATGAAATGTATGCTTCATTCTGGTGCACACCGTTTACTATTGTGCTCTTTATGAAATGTATGCTTCATTCTGGTGCATACCGTTTACTATTGTGCTCTTTATGAAATGTATACTTCATTCTGGTGCACACCGTTTACTATTGTGCTCTTTATGAAATGTATGCTTCATTCTGGTGCACACCGTTTACTATTGTGCTCTTTATGAAATGTATGCTTCATTCTGGTGCACACCGTTTACTATTGTGCTCTTTATGAAATGTATGCTTCATTCTGGTGCACACAGTTTACTATTGTGCTCTTTATGAAGTGCATGCTTCATTCTGGTGCACACAGTTTACTATTGTGCTCTTTATGAAATGTATGCTTCATTCTGGTGCACACCGTTTACTATTGTGCTCTTTATGAAATGTATGCTTCATTCTGGTGCACACCGTTTACTATTGTGCTCTTTATGAAATGTATACTTCATTCTGGTGCACACCGTTTACTATTGTGCTCTTTATGAAATGTATGCTTCATTCTGGTGCACACCGTTTACTATTGTGCTCTTTATGAAATGTATACTTCATTCTGGTGCACACCGTTTACTATTGTGCTCTTTATGAAATGTATGCTTCATTCTGGTGCACACCGTTTACTATTGTGCTCTTTATGAAATGTATGCTTCATTCTGGTGCACACCGTTTACTATTGTGCTCTTTATGAAATGTATACTTCATTCTGGTGCACACCGTTTACTATTGTGCTCTTTATGAAATGTATGCTTCATTCTGGTGCACACCGTTTACTATTGTGCTCTTTATGAAATGTATGCTTCGTTCTGGTGCACACCGTTTACTATTGTGCTCTTTATGAAGTGCATGCTTCATTCTGGTGCATACCGTTTACTATTGTGCTCTTTATGAAGTGCATGCTTCATTCTGGTGCATACCGTTTACTATTGTGCTCTTTATGAAGTGCATGCTTCATTCTGGTGCACACAGTTTACTATCGTGCTCTTTATGAAATGTATGCTTCATTTTGGTGCACACCGTTTACTATTCTGCTCTTTATGAAATGTATGCTTCATTCTGGTGCACACCGTTTACTATTGTGCTCTTTATGAAATGTATACTTCATTCTGGTGCACACCGTTTACTATTGTGCTCTTTATGAAATGTATGCTTCATTCTGGTGCACACCGTTTACTATTGTGCTCTTTATGAAATGTATGCTTCATTCTGGCGCATACCGTTTACTATTGTGCTCTTTATGAAATGTATACTTCATTCTGGTGCACACCGTTTACTATTGTGCTCTTTATGAAATGTATGCTTCATTCTGGTGCACACCGTTTACTATTGTGCTCTTTATGAAATGTATGCTTCATTCTGGTGCACACCGTTTACTATTGTGCTCTTTATGAAATGTATGCTTCATTCTGGTGCATACCGTTTACTATTGTGCTCTTTATGAAATGTATACTTCATTCTGGTGCACACCGTTTACTATTGTGCTCTTTATGAAATGTATGCTTCATTCTGGTGCACACCGTTTACTATTGTGCTCTTTATGAAATGTATGCTTCATTCTGGTGCACACCGTTTACTATTGTGCTCTTTATGAAATGTATGCTTCATTCTGGTGCACACAGTTTACTATTGTGCTCTTTATGAAGTGCATGCTTCATTCTGGTGCACACAGTTTACTATTGTGCTCTTTATGAAATGTATGCTTCATTCTGGTGCACACCGTTTACTATTGTGCTCTTTATGAAATGTATGCTTCATTCTGGTGCACACCGTTTACTATTGTGCTCTTTATGAAATGTATGCTTCATTCTAGTGCACACCGTTTACTATTGTGCTCTTTATGAAATGTATACTTCATTCTGGTGCACACCGTTTACTATTGTGCTCTTTATGAAATGTATACTTCATTCTGGTGCACACCGTTTACTATTGTGCTCTTTATGAAATGTATACTTCATTCTAGTGCACACCGTTTACTATTGTGCTCTTTATGAAATGTATACTTCATTCTGGTGCACACCGTTTACTATTGTGCTCTTTATGAAATATATGCTTCATTCTGGCGCATACCGTTAACTATTGTGCTCTTTATGAAATGTATGCTTCATTCTGGTGCACACCGTTTACTATTGTGGTCTTTATGAAATGTATGCTTCATTCTGGTGCACACCGTTTACTATTGTGCTCTTTATGAAATGTATGCTTCATTCTGGTGCACACCGTTTACTATTGTGCTCTCTATGAAATGTATGCTTCATTCTGGCGCATACCGTTTACTATTGTGCTCTTTATGAAACGTATGCTTCATTCTGGTGCACACCGTTTACTATTGTGGTCTTTATGAAATGTATGCTTCATTCTGGTGCACACCGTTTACTATTGTGCTCTCTATGAAATGTATGCTTCATTCTGGCGCATACCGTTTACTATTGTGCTCTTTATGAAACGTATGCTTCATTCTGGTGCACACCGTTTACTATTGTGCTCTTTATGAAATGTATGCTTCATTCTAGTGCACACCGTTTACTATTGTGCTCTTTATGAAATGTATGCTTCATTCTGGTGCACACCGTTTACTATTGTGCTCTTTATGAAATGTATGCTTCATTCTGGTGCACACCGTTTACTATTGTGCTCTTTATGAAATGTATGCTTCATTCTGGCGCACACCGTTTACTATTGTGCTCTTTATGAAATGTATGCTTCATTCTGGTGCACACCGTTTACTATTGTGCTCTTTATGAAATGTATGCTTCATTCTGGTGCATACCGTTTACTATTGTGCTCTTTATGAAATGTATGCTTCATTCTAGTGCACACCGTTTTCTATTGTGCTCTTTATGAAATGTATGCTTCATTCTGGCGCATACCGTTTACTATTGTGCTCTTTATGAAATGTATGCTTCATTCTGGTGCATACCGTTTACTATTGTGCTCTTTATGAAATGTATGCTTCATTCTGGTGCATACCGTTTACTATTGTGCTCTTTATGAAATGTATACTTCATTCTGGTGCACACCGTTTACTATTGTGCTCTTTATGAAATGTATGCTTCATTCTGGCGCATACCGTTTACTATTGTGCTCTTTATGAAATGTATGCTTCATTCTGGTGCACACCGTTTACTATTGTGCTCTTTATGAAATGTATGCTTTATTCTAGTGCACACCGTTTACTATTGTGCTCTTTATGAAATGTATGCTTCATTCTGGTGCACACCGTTTACTAATGTGCTCTTTATGAAATGTATGCTTCATTCTGGTGCATACCGTTTACTATTGTGCTCTTTATGAAATGTATGCTTCATTCTGGCGCATACCGTTTACTATTGTGCTCTTTATGAAATGTATGCTTCATTCTGGTGCACACCGTTTACTATTGTGCTCTTTAAGAAGTGCATGCTTCATTCTGGTGCATACCGTTTACTATTGTGCTCTTTATGAAGTGCATGCTTCATTCTGGTGCACACCGTTTACTATTGTGCTCTTTATGAAGTGCATGCTTCATTCTGGTGCATACCGTTTACTATTGTGCTCTTTATGAAGTGCATGCTTCATTCTGGTGCACACAGTTTACTATTGTGCTCTTTATGAAATGTATGCTTCATTCTGGTGCACACCGTTTACTATTGTGCTCTTTATGAAATGTATGCTTCATTCTGGTGCACACTGTTTACTATTGTGCTCTTTATGAAATGTATACTTCATTCTGGTGCACACCGTTTACTATTGTGCTCTTTATGAAATGTATGCTTCATTCTGGTGCACACCGTTTACTATTGTGCTCTTTATGAAATGTATGCTTCATTCTGGTGCACACCGTTTACTATTGTGCTCTTTATGAAATGTATACTTCATTCTGGTGCACACCGTTTACTATTGTGCTCTTTATGAAGTGCATGCTTCATTCTGGTGCACACCGTTTACTATTGTGCACTTTATGAAATGTATGCTTCATTCTAGTGCACACCGTTTACTATTGTGCTCTTTATGAAATGTATGCTTCATTCTGGTGCACACCGTTTACTATTGTGCTCTTTATGAAATGTATGCTTCATTCTGGTGCACACCGTTTACTATGGTGCTCTTTATGAAATGTATGCTTCATTCTGGTGCACACCGTTTACTATTGTGCACTTTATGAAATGTATGCTTCATTCTAGTGCACACCTTGTACCGTTGTGCTCTTTATGAAGTGCATGCTTCATTCTGGGGCACACCGTTTACCGTTGTGCACTTTATAAAATGCATGCTTCATTCTGGTGCACACCGTTTACTATTGTGCTCTTTATGAAATGTATGCTTCATTCTAGTGCACACCGTTTACTATTGTGCTCTTTATGAAATGTATGCTTCATTCTAGTGCACACCGTTTACTATTGTGCTCTTTATGAAATGTATGCTTCATTCTGGTGCATACCGTTTACTATTGTGCTCTTTATGAAGTGCATGCTTCATTCTGGTGCACACCGTTTACTATTGTGCTCTTTATGAAATGTATGCTTCATTCTGGTGCACACCGTTTACTATGGTGCTCTTTATGAAATGTATGCTTCATTCTGGTGCATACCGTTTACTATTGTGCTCTTTATGAAATGTATGCTTCATTCTGGTGCACACCGTTTACTATTGTGCTCTTTATGAAATGTATGCTTCATTCTGGTGCACACCGTTTACTATTGTGCTCTTTATGAAATGTATGCTTCATTCTGGTGCACACCGTTTACTATGGTGCTCTTTATGAAATGTATGCTTCATTCTGGTGCACACCGTTTACTATTGTGCTCTTTATGAAATGTATGCTTCATTCTAGTGCACACCTTGTACCGTTTTGCTCTTTATGAAATATATGCTTCATTCTGGTGCATACCGTTTACTATTGTGCTCTTTATGAAATGTATGCTTCATTCTGGTGCACACCGTTTACTATTGTGCTCTTTATGAAATGTATGCTTCATTCTAGTGCACACCTTGTACCGTTTTGCTCTTTATGAAATGTATGCTTCATTCTGGGGCACACCGTTTACTGTTGTGCACTTTATAAAATGCATGCTTCATTCTGGTGCGGACTGTTTACCGTTGTGCACTTTATAAAATGTATGCTCCATTCTGGTGCACACCGTGTACCGTTGCCGATTCTTAAAACTCGAAGCAAGTACTAAAGCCAAAGATGTCACTTGATCTTCTGTTATGAAAGAAATAGGCAAACACGTAATTTCTGTTTTGTTCTCAAATTTATTCTTCTAATAATTCAGGCCGGCATTTTCTGGGTCTTCTACTATCTCTCACTGAAAAGGGAGAAAGTTTTTGGGTGTAGTGGGTAGAGTGGTCGCCAATGGTCCGGGAAACATGGGTTCAATCCCAGGTCGCGTCATACCAAAGACTTTTAAAATTGTACTTGATGCTTCCTTGCTTAACACTTAGCAATACGTATCAAGGGTAAAATGGTGCAATTCTGGGAAAGGAGTAGCGTCCTCCCTTACACCTCTGTGTAGTAGCTATTAAAAAGAGAGCCTTCTGGTCGTCCTCGACTATGGTCGCCAACTTTACTTACTTATAAAAGTCTATAAAGCCCCAACTTCGTGCTACTTCATATATAACTGCAATATCAAGGTTTTAAGAGCTGTTGAATTAATGTTACTTAAAAATTTTAAAATATTACTTCGACACCTCAATGGGACTCTAACAGATACTACCTACCAAAGGGATTGGTTTTGGTGTAATGGTTATTGTCGTATGAAATAGACACTGAGTTCAAATCCTGGACGAGGTTGTTCACGCTGATATCCTTGGGAAACGTATGAATCCAACTATTCTTTTTTAAGCTTATATTGAATCCGCTCTTCCACCGACGTGGGAGTTGGTTCGGTATCTCTTCATCTTTAATGAAAATTTCTTATCCAAGTCACATTATTCAAGTTTTCTTTTAAAACAGCCTTTTCAAATTTGGGGAATTGTCCAACCATTTTTAAGGGTCACAGGACTGGATCCACCCTCTCAATTCCGACCTACTTTAATTTATATGGGGCATTTCTGGTCGTGTAATGGATAGAAAGGTAGACTAGCAAACCTACACGAGTGAGTTCGAGTCTCATTGGGTGCCCATTTCATTCGGCTTTGTGCCATATCGAAGTAAAGAGCTTCGTAAATTACTGCTTTAATTTGCATCATTCCCCCATACCTGTTACCAGCAGGGTCATAAAACTCTCTCATTCCTCCCACACCCTCCATATTCAGTCTATCTCTCATTTTCCTGGACAGACATAACTATCTTAATCTAATAATTTGATTTAAGAATAATTTGACAATTTAATAATTCAATTTAAGAATTGTTTGATAATTTGTTTTTAGAATAATTTAATAATTCAATTTAAGAATTGTTTGATAATTTGTTTTTAGAATAATTTGATAATTCAATTTAAGAATTGTTTGATAATTTGTTTTTAGAATAATTTAATAATTCAATTTAAGAATTGTTTGATAATTTGATTTTAGAATAATTTAAGAATTTAAGAATAATTTGATAATTTAATTTTTAAACAATTCAATAATTTAATTTAATGATAATTTAATAATCTACATAAATTTAAGAATAAATTTACAATTCAATATTTAAGTAATTTAATAATTCCATCGAATTTAAGAATAATCCAATAATATAAGAATAATTTAATAATCTAATCAAAGAATAATTCAAAAATTAAATCCAATTTAAGAAGAATTCAATAATTCAGTTTTAGAATAATTTGATAATTTAATTTAAGATGCATTTCATAATATTTTTAATAATTTTTAAAAATAATAATTATCAATTTTTTGTTTTATTTTAACATTGGTGAATATGATTTTTTTGTCTTATTTTGTGAATATGATTTTTTTTGTCTTATTTTCACGATGTGTGAATATGATTTTTAAAAAACTTTAGCATTATTTTAATTATTTATTTTTTTTGGTTTGGTTTGGTTTGGTTTCTTTGTTTTTAATGGCATATCAACCTTTCTCATTGGCCTAGTGGGTAGAGTGTTCGCCAATGGTCCGGAAGATCTGGGTTCAATCCCAGGTCGCGTCATACCAAATACTTTAAAAATGGTACTTGATACCTCCTTGCTTAACATTCAGCAATATAAGGTACGTATCAAAGGTAAAGTAGAGCAATCCAGGGAACGGAGTAGCGCCCTCTGGTCGCCCTCGACAACACTCACCAACTTTACTTACTTATAAAAGTCTATAAAGCGCTACTTCATATGTAACTGCAATATCAAGGTTTTAAGAGCCATTGAATTAACATTACTTAAAAATTTTTAAACATTACTTCGACACCTCAATGGAACTCTAACAGATACTACCTACCAAAGGTGGAGGTGCCCGTGGTGTAGTCGTTATCGCCGTAGGAAATGAACACGGCGATACGAGTTCAAATCCTGGACGAGACTGATTGCATTTCACATAGCACTAATACCCTTGGGAAAGGTATGAATCCAATAATTCTCCCTCCAGCTATGGGTAAATAGTAGGACAGACTAGGTTCTTCAGCCATGGTTAGGCAACTAGTCTAGGAGAAGGAAAACTCTGAATTCAAACCTGTTAAACTCCGCTTAAAAATTGACCTTGTGTCATATCCTGCCCGAGCGGAGGGGTTGGTAAATAGTACCTACCAAAGGGATGGTTTTGGTGTAATGGTTATTGTCATACGAAATAGACAATCAAGGGAAAGGAGTAGCGCCCTCCCCTACACCTCTGTGTAGTAGCTGTTGAAAAGGGAGCCTTCTGGTACTATTTACCAACCCCTCTGCTCGGGCAGGATATGACACAAGGTCAATTTTTAAGCGGAGTTTAACAGGTTTAAATTCAGAGTTTTCCTTCTCCTAGACTAGTTGCCTCACCAAGGCTGAAGAACCTAGTCCGTCCTACTATTTACCCATAGCTAGAGGGAGAATAAGGGGGTTCATACCTTTCCCAAGGGTATTTGCCCGAAAGTGAACGTAATAGCGCGACTGGAGTACGAACTCACGTACTACGATTCTGCAGTTCATCGCTTTAACCATTACACCACGAGGACACCCCAAAAAGGGAGCCTTCTGGTCACACTCGACTAAAGGTCACCAACTTTACTTAGTTTACTTATCCTCAAGAAATAACAGTAGTGATACTATTTAACTTTAGCAAGAGCGGAGAAGTAAATACCAAAAGTATTAATTAGAAAGTAAAGATATTGGCACAACTGGAGTTCGAACTCGATGTCGCAATTCAGCACGTTAGCTACAATGTCAATAGATTATTTTTTTTCTTTTTCTTATAATATATGTTTACTTTCTATCATGCCATTGCCTTATTACTTCTTTTCTTCCTCACCCCTCGCTGTCAACACATTCGATCTGTGGGTGATTACAAGGGTGGAATAACAAAAAAGGAAGCTGAAAAACCACTCTAGTGAGTTTTATTACTGAACAACTGGGTACCATAATATTGGCACAGTCTTTTAGTCCGATTTTGAAGCTTTCACAACGTAATTTCGTTTTCAGTAGCTCTATTCATTCTAGGCACGTCGTTCCTGCCACCCCGGTTGTAAAAAAACCAATATCAAGCTTTTAGCGTAAAACAATGAAAACAAAATGCAATAAAAGATGAAATAACGAAATAGATAAATTTTCTCCACTATCATGGCCGCAAGACGCATCGAAATTCCGATAAATGGATTAGTGCATGCGTGCATGTACATAAACCCCCAACCTAGCATCTACAGGGTATTTCACAATTGTCGAAACAAAGCAGCGGTCTCTTAGATCTTTCTTGTTGACTTGATTCTTTTTTATTTTCAGATTATTGCTGGGAAATAGTTAACATTTCGCTATATTTAAGAAAATATATCGAAATCGTGCCTTTGACGATGGAGCATAAGATCTTTTGTGTGAAGACATTACAAAATTAAGAATTTCAATATTGTTCTAGCAAGATACACAAGGAAGGACATTTTCAACTCATTTCCAAACAGGAGTCAGATTTTCAAGTTGGTCAAGAACTTTGAAGTTCATGGCTCTTGCGAAGACCGAAAGGAAACGTGTTCCTCATCAAGAATTTCATATATTAAATCCAAGAATTTCACATAGAACCTTTTGAGAGCTCCTGCATGTTTGTTTGTTTTTTTAAATCTTATTTAAGAGATTTTTATCTTTCGCTCACTCAAGGTCTGAAAAATTTCTCCTCTACTTTGTGTTTTAAAACATCATAATTGATAATTGCTAAATGATTTATTTACAGGGTCAGGCTATCACTCTTTAAACGCTGAAACCAATTTTGGGTTGCAAAGTCAAAGTTTTCTCATGTTGAAGTTTCTTTTCAACATTGTACTTTTCTACGTTTTAAGGCCAAAATTGATTATATATAACAGATTAGAGAGTGGATGTTATTTAGCGACAGCGATGAAAAAGTTAATCATATATAATGAGAGAATGCAGCAAACTGGCACCACTGAGTGGATAAGGTGATCCACTGGGAATTGTGCAAGAGATTAAGATTTGACCATGTTGATAAGTAGTATATGCACAGAAGGACTAAGAACGAGTGGGAGGGAAAGCCGATACACTGGGAATTGTGCAAGAGATTAAGATTTGACCATGTTGATAAATAGTATATGCACAAAAGGACTAAGAACGAGTGGGAGGGAAAGTCGATACACTGGGAATTGTGCAAGAGATTAAGATTTGACCATGTTGATAAATAGTATATGCACAAAAGGACTAAGAACGAGTGGGAGGGAAAGTCGATACACTGGGAATTGTGCAAGAGATTAAGATTTGACCATGTTGATAAATAGTATATGCACAAAAGGACTAAGAACGAGTGGGAGGGAAAGTCGATACACTGGGAATTGTGCAAGAGATTAAGATTTGACCATGTTGATAAATAGTATATGCACAAAAGGACTAAGAACGAGTGGGAGGGAAAGCCGATACACTGGGAATTGTGCAAGAGATTAAGATTTGACCATGTTGATAAATAGTATATGCACAAAAGGACTAAGAACGAGTGGGAGGGAAAGCCGATACACTGGGAATTGTGCAAGAGATTAAGATTTGACTATGTTGATAAATAGTATATGCACAAAAGGACTAAGAACGAGTGGGAGGGAAAGTCGATACACTGGGAATTGTGCAAGAGATTAAGATTTGACTATGTTGATAAATAGTATATGCTCAAAAGGACTATGAACGAGTGGGAGGGAAAGTCGATACACTGGGAATTGTGCAAGAGATTAAGATTTGACCATGTTGATAAATAGTATATGCACAAAAGGACTAAGAACGAGTGGGAGGGAAAGCCGATACACTGGGAATTGTGCAAGAGATTAAGATTTGACCATGTTGATAAATAGTATATGCAGAAAAGGACTAAGACCGAGTGGGAGGGAAAGTCGATACACTGGGAATTGTGCAAGAGATTAAGATTTGACCATGTTGATAAATAGTATATGCACAAAAGGACTAAGAACCAGTGGGAGGGAAAGTCGATACACTGAGAATTGTGCAAGAGATTAAGATTTGACTATGTTGATAAATAGTATATGCACAAAAGGACTAAGAACGAGTGGGAGGGAAAGTCGATACACTGGGAATTGTGCAAGAGATTAAGATTTGACCATGTTGATAAATAGTATATGCACAAAAGGACTAAGAACGAGTGGGAGGGAAAGCCGATACACTGGGAATTGTGCAAGAGATTAAGATTTGACCATGTTGATAAATAGTATATGCACAAAAGGACTAAGAAAGAGTGGGAGGGAAAGCCGATACACTGGGAATTGTGCAAGAGATTAAGATTTGACCATGTTGATAAATAGTATATGCACAAAAGGACTAAGAACGAGTGGGAGGGAAAGCCGATACAATGGGAATTGTGCAAGAGATTAAGATTTGACCATGTTGATAAATAGTATATGCACAAAAGAACTATGAACGAGTGGGAGGGAAAGTCGATACACTGGGAATTGTGCAAGAGATTAAGATTTGACCATGTTGATAAGTAGTATATGCTCAAAAGGACTAGGTACGACTGAGATACCAACGGATCCCCTAATCTCCGCCAGAAGACCAGATTTAGTGCTGGTTAGCAAAGAAAAAAAAGACAAAAAAAGTCTTGTTCCGGCGGATCATAGAGACAAAATAAAAGAAAGCGAAAAGATAAACAAATATTTGAACTTTTCCAGAGAACTAAAAAAAAAGCTGTAAAACATTTGGGTGACGGTGTTACCCATTGTTGTTGGAGCACTTGGAATAGTACCCAAATGCTTGGAAAAGAGGCCGGAAGAAACAGAAATTAGAGGAAGAATCAAGACTATCCAGACTACAATATTGTTGAGAACAGCCAGAATACCAAGACAAGTCCTGGAGACCTACTGTTACTTGAACTCCAGTAAAATGCCACCAACGTTGGTTGGTGGGAAAAACTCACAAGCAATGAAATCATCATAAAATACTGTAATACATAAAGTCGGTAGCAAAAGTAAAAACATTTAACACATCTTAATAAGATCATATAGGCACACTGTGTTGATTCGAAGGTAAAAGTCAGAGTTAGAATCGGAGACGGAACAAATAAAAAGAAGGGAACACTGAAGGAATCTGATGGAAAAACAGATATCAAAGAAAAAAGAAAGGGTTTGGTTTGGTTTTATGGCATATCAACCATCGTGAGTTATTTAATGCCAAATCCATTTTTATACATATAAACAGTTCTATTTCAAATAATTCAGTTAAGCATAAAAAGTAAAGTAAAGTTGGTGACCGTAGTCGAGGGCGACCAGAAAGCTCCCTTTTTAATAGCCACTACACCGAAGTGTAGGGAGGGCGCTACTCCTTTCCCTGAATTGCTCCACTTTACCCTTGATACGTACCTTATATTGCAGAGTGTTAAGGAAGAAGGTATCAATTACTGTTATATTTTGACCTTCGACCCAGCCCAAAAATGCTATTCCAAGGTGATACACCGGAAGGAAGTGACACATTCCAATGGCCAGTAATCGAAAGAGATCGCGTGGGCGGATTAAGGCTTATGATATGGGACAAGGTGAAGGTCCCATTGTGCCACTACAGTGATGGACCGGAAGAGAGTAACCTCTGAACTGCATGACAGTTATTTCCGCTTGATGACGATTAAACATTCGATTTCAAAGATCCAGTGGGCGATCGTGTGGGCGTTGAATTATTATATAATTAAGTTGAGTTGGGTGCCAAAGCAGTTGCCAGTAGAATTCCAGAGAGTTAGAGACGAGGTGTGGTAAGGAAAGCCACACCAGGCCGATGGGGCTTGAAGCCCTGATGAGCTGGGGTCCAGAGAAGATGCTGATAAGATGCAGTAAAGAAAGCCAGCATCCAGCAGTGGACACTAAAGACCTCTGGTTGAGCATCTAAGAGAACAAAAAAGACACAACGTGACGGTCATAAGTAGTGGAGGTCAAAATATGAAGTTTATGTTCGGCCTCCAGCACCCTCTCACATGCAAACCTTGAGTAACCCTTTTCAAACCTTACAAATAAAGTGAGAGGTATATATGTTGTTAAAGAAGTCCTTGCGTCGTTTATTACTGCGTCTGTTATCATTGCGTCGGTATGTATCCAGTATATATATGTATGAAACATTACCATTTTTAAAGTCTTCAGTATGACGCGATCTGGGATTGAACCCCGGTCTCTCGGAACATTGGAGAATACTCTAACCACTTGGATTTGCCTAATGAGTTGAGTGTTCGTTAATGGTCCGGGAGACCGGGGTTCAATCTCAGGTCCAGTCATACCAAAGACTTTAAAAATGGTACTTGATACCTCCTTGCTTAACATTCAGCAAAATAAGGTACGTATCGAGGGTAAAGTGGAGCAATCCAGAGAAAGGAGTAGCACCCTCCCTACTCCTCGGTGTAGTATCTATTAAAAAGGGAGCCTTCAGGTCACCCTCGACTGAGGTTGCCAACAGTTAAGCATACGTACGGTTTAAATGTCAAAAAAGTTTTATTTCAAGCTATTCAGTTTAGTCAACAAAGTTAAATGGTTCCAAGTATTGCTATGTATCACTAAGAATTCAATCAAACATTTACACACAGTTAAATTTAAAAACAGTTCTATTTCAAACAATTCAGTTTAGCATAAGCATTCCATTTAGTTCTATTTGACCCATGTATAGGACCCTATCAGGTGCTACCATTCCGGGTCAGAGTTGACCTGGGAGCGATGGCAATAAATGGGTACTCCTCATTTCCCAAAGCTACAGCGTTGCTGGAGACTCACATCAGATTGTTGGGGGAGTTTTACCCCTCTGCAGAGAAGCAGTCGGCGTATTTTGCGTCCCCAGCCGACTGGGCGAGAAAGAAAAGAAGAAAAAAAGAAGAAAAAGAAAAGGAGAATAAAAGATATTGAGAGAAGAAAATAAAGGAAGGAAAAAAGGAAAAGGAAGGCAAAAAAGGAGAAAAAAGACAAAAGGCAGCAAAAAGAAAGAAAAGGAAAGTAAAAAGAAAAGAAAGAAAAGAAAGAAACAAGGGAAAAGAAAGACAAAAAGTAAAAAAAGAAAAGAAAGAAAAGGGGTGAAAAAGGAAAGAAGCAAAAAAAGAATGAAAAGAAAGAAAAGAAGCAAAAAGAAAGAAAAGGAAAAAAGGAAAGAAAAAAGAAGCAAGAAGAAATAAGAAATAAAAGAGGAAAAGAAAGAAAATAGAGAAAGGAAGGAGGAGCGAAAAAGAAAGAAAAGGAGGAAAAGAAAGTAACGAGGAAAAAAGAAAAGGCGGAAAAGAAAATAAAAGAGAAGGAAAAGAAAGACAAGGAGTAAAAAGAAAGAAGAGAAGCAACAAAAGAAAAAAAAAGAAAAGGAGAAATAAAAGAAAAACAAGAAAAGAAAGAAAAAGGGGAAAAGCAAGAAAAAGAGCAGAAAAATGAGAAAGAATCGAAATAAAAAAAAAAGAAAAAAACCAAAAGAAAGAAAAAGAGAGGAAAAAAAGAAGCAGTAAGAAGGAAAAGAGGAAAAAAGGAGAAGAGTAAAAAAAAAAAGAAAGACAAGTAGTAAAAGAAAGAATAGAGGAAATAAAAGAAAAGTGTGAACAGAAAGAAAGAACGAAAAGAAAGAAAATAAGGAAAAAAGATAAGGAACAAAAAGAAAGAAAAAGAAAAACAAAGAAGAGGGGAAAAAAGGAAAAGAGAGAAAAGAAAGATAAGGAACAAACGAAAAAAGGGGGGGAAAGAAAAGGGGAAAAAGAAAGAAGACAACGAAATGAAAGAAAAGTGAATAAAGAAAGAATAGAGTGAAAAGAAAGAGAAGAAACAAAAGAAAAAGGGGAAAAAGAAAAAGCGGGGAAAAAAAGAAAACGAAGAAAAGAAAAAAAATTCGAAAAAGGAAGAAAATGTGGAAAAGAAAAGGATGAAAACAGAAAAATAAGAAGAGAAGGAAAAGAAATACAAGGAAAGAAAGAAAAAAAAGGAAAAAAAAGAACAGAAGCAAAAGAAAGAAAAGTGGAAAAGAAAGATAAGGGGGGAAAAGAAAAAGAAGAGGAAAAGAAAGAAAAGAAGCAAAAAGGAAGAAAAGAAGGAAAAGAAAGTCGAATTTATCATTAATATTTTGAAAGTTGTTTCTTTAAGCAAGAATCCCTTGTTCATCTCGAAATGCTGTCGTTAGAGTCTTCCTAACCTTATTTAAGCGTGGGTGCAGTTCATTCAACGTAAATTGTTGTTATTCAGGCTCATGGTATAAAAAATGACTGTCATAAAGTGGCAAATTTAATGGAATAAATAGAAAAGTAACCCGTTGAATTTTACATCGTCTATTCCGTCCTTCCTTCTCCTCCGCCTCTTTCTCTTTCCTTCCTCTTTCACGCTCCACCTTTTCTTTTCTTTTTCTTTTTTGCTTTGTTTAAACATTGTCTTCTTTCCATATGTTTGCTTCCTTCCTTTTTTATTCTATTGTATCCAGCGATGCACACCCGTAAACAGATGCGACGCTGCAGATTATACGCATGCGCTGTTCGCGAAAAAGAAGGGGGCAAATGCGGTGGTGGGGGGAGTAGGAAGTAAGCCTATCGACGCCAATGTGTTTGCTGTGCATTCGGAGGGAGCCGGGCAGAGCGACAGCTGCACAACGGCAACTGCTGCACGCTGCGCCTGTTTAGCTAAGGCTCCGCCTGTTCGACTGAATGTGTGTGTACGCTTCAGGATTATCGCGTATTTTATAAGTATACGAAAAGAATTAGGATGAATCCACGAAAGCGGTCGAGGCCTCAATAATGTCTCCATGACCCTGCATAGTTCTAAATAATAATAATAATAATAATAATAAAACAAAAATATATAGAATGATAATAACAATAATATATAATAAAAAAATGAATAACAATTACCATAATAACAATAAAAAGAAAAAAATCATAATAATAAAAAGAAATAACAATAGCAATAATATTAAACAAAAAAGATATTGAACAATAATAATTATGATAATAATACGACTTGGTCGGCAAGGTGATCCACTGGGAGATGTGCAAGAAATTTAAATTTAACCATACCAACAAATGGTATATGCACAACCCAGCACCTGTCCTAGAAAATAACACACATAAACTCCTATGGGACTTTGACATACACACAGATCACCTAATCTCGGCCAGAAGACCAGAACTAATAATAATGAACAAAAAGAAGAGAACTTGCAAAATTGTCGACTTTGCTGTTCCGGCTGACCACAAATTAAAACTGAAAGGATGTGAAAAGAAGGATAAGTTACCTTGACCTTGCTAGGGGACTGAAAAAGCTCTGGAACATGCAGGTGACAATTATACAAATTGTAATCAGTGCGTTTGGAACAGTAACTAAAGGATTACTAAGGGACTGGAGGACTTGGAAGTTGGCGGACGAGTGGAGACATCCAAACTTCTGCATTATTGAGAACGGCCAGAATACTGAGAAGAGTCCTGAAGAATTGAGGAGACTTGCTGTCACTCAAACTCCTGTGAAAGACCATCAGCTAACGCTGATGTGAAAAACTCTTATGAGTAAATAATGATCGGAACAATCCCAAAGGTTACCAAACCTTTGGGATTGTTAAGGGACTTGAAACACAGAAATAAGAGGACAAGTAGAGACCATCGAGACAAATAAGTTAGTTGATCGACGGTAGTCGAGGGCGACGCGAAGGCTCCGTTTTAAATAGCTACTACACCGAGATGTAAAGGAAGACGCTACTCCTTTCCCTGGATTGGTCCATTTACCTTTCATCCGTACCTTATAATGCTGAGTGACTTGATGACTTGATGCCAGGAGGCATCAAGTACCATTTTTTTGAGTCTTTGGTATAACTCGACCGAGGATTAAACCTCGGTCTCCGAGGTCATTGGTGAACACTAAATATTATGCCACTGAGAAGAGTCCATCAGATTTGAAGACTTGCTGTCACTCAAACTCCAGTGAAAGACCGTCAGCTAACGCTGGTGTGAAAAACTCTCAAAGATTAACAACAACAACAATTATAAGAAGAAACTCACCCCCATCTATGATAGACGAGCACTCGAAATGAAGAGATGACTGCAAGAAACAGACATACCCGAATGAATGACCGAAGGAAAGACCATATTGATCTAAAAAGACTCGCTCAAAGGAACCGCCCCCAAATAACTACAGACCCATAACGTTCCTACCTATGAGGTGAAAAATACTAACGGCACAAATAAAGGAAGAGATTTATTACTCTCTAACAAGCCGTGGATTGTTCTCCGAGACACAGATAGGATACTGCAAAGGATCCAGAGGCACAAGAGAGCTACTCTACATCGATCAGCATATCTTCATTGAGAGCAAGACGAGACGGAGAAATTTGGTTATAGCCTGGATTGACAGTAAAGTCATATGATATGATTTCGCACAGCTGGATAATAAACTGCCCCCAAATCAATAGAATACCAGATGAAGTCATAAACTTTATTAAGAAAACCATGAAAACCTGGAGAGTAGAATTGACACCAGGAGTGAAAAGCTTAGCTGAAGCTAAGATGCAAAGTGGTATATTCCAAGGAGATGCACTACCACCATTACTATTTGTAATAGTAATGATACCACTCAACCACATACTCAGAAAATGCACAGCCGAATACAAACTTAGTAAATCGCAGGAAAAGATCAATCACCTAATGTACATGGACGACATCAAACTGTTTGCAAAAAATGAAAAAGAATTGGAAACTTTAATACACGCTGTGAGAATATACAGTCAGGACGTAGGAATGGAATTTGTCAGAGGAAAATGCGCCATGCAAGTAATGAAAAGCAGCAAACGACACCTGATGGACGGAAGGGAACTACCAAATCAAGAAAAAATTATAACGCTCAGAGAAAAGGAAACCTAAAAATACTTGGAAATATTGGAAGCTGACACCATCAAATAAGTGAAGATGAAAGAAAAAATTAAGAAAGAGTTCCTCAGAAGAACTAGAAACTACTCGCGACAAAACTATATAGCAAAAACCTTGTCAAAGGGATAAATACCTGGGCTGTTTCTCTCGTAAAATATTCGGGACCATTCTTGAAGTAGACCGAGAAGAACAGAAACAAATGTACCAGAGAACAAGAAAACTAATGACTATGCATAAGGCATTTCATCCTAGAGATGACGTTGACAGACTAGATGTGTCAAGAAAAGAAGTAGGAAGAGGACTTACCAGCATTGAAGACAGTGTTGACGCTTCAATACAACGACTTGAAGACTACATAGAAAAGCGCAGATTACATCCACCAGAAAAAATACTGACAACACAAGGACCAACAGAACGAAAATAACCAGAAAACAAAAATGGGAAGAAAAAAAATACTCTATGGACGTTTTAAGAGACTAATAAGCAACATCTATCAAGAGAAAACGTGGACGTGGGTAAGAAAGGGAAACCTTAAGAGAATAACTGAGTATTTTCAAATACCAGTACATAACAACGCCAATAGGACCAATCATATCAAAGCAAGAATAGATAAAACACAACAAAACAGCAGATGTAGGTTATGTGGTGATAGAGACGAAACAATCAATCACATAATAAGTGAATGCAGCAAATTTGCACAGAAAGATTATAAGACTAGACACGACTGGGCGATCAAGGTAATCCACTGGGAATTGTGCCGGAAATTTCAATTTGACCATACGAACAAATGGTATATGCACAACCCAGAATCTGTCCTGGAAAATGAGACACACAATCTCTTTTGGGATTTTAACATACAAACCGATCATCTAATTTCGGCCAGACGACAAGACCTTATAATAATTAAAAAAAAAGAGAACCTGCAGAATTGTGGACTTTGCCGTCCTGGCTGACCACAGAGTAAAATTGCAAGAAATTGAAAAGAAGGATAAGTACCTCGACCTTGCTTGGGAATTGAAAAAAACTGTGGAACATGAAAGCAACGATTTTGGCAATTGTAATTGGTGCTCTTGGTACAGTCAACGAAGGATTGGTAAAGAGACTGGAAAACTTGGAAATAAGAGAACGAGTGGAGACCATCCAAACTACAACATTATTGAAATCGGCCAGAATACTGAAAAAGGTCCTGGAGACTTAAGGAAACTTGTTGTCACTCAAACTCCAGTGAAAGATCATCAGCTAACGCTGATGTGAAAACCTCTCAAGAAATAAATAATAATGATGAATAGGTACGCTCGAACAATCCCCAAAGGTGTGAAAAACCCTCAAGGAGCAAGAACAACAACCATAACAACAACAATAATGATAAAGATTATAATAATCTTGTTTTCTCTCCAGCAGTTGGTTAAATATTAACGATAATATTATTCTATCAGGTTGGCTTTGGCATTAGATAACATCAAAGGTTGATATACCATTGAGCAAAAAAACAAAAAAAACAAAAAAACAAAACAAAAAACAAAACAAAAAACAAACTAAACAAAACAAAACAAATATATATAGATATATAGATATATATTTTTTAGCGCCCTCCCCTACACCTTTGTGTAGTAAGCTATCGATAAGGGAGCCTTCGGGTCACCCTCGACTATGGTCGCCAACTTTACTTTACTTAGATATATATAAATGAATAGATAATAATAATAATAATAATAATAATAATAATAATGATACTTAAAAGGTATCACCATAAGACCAGAGGAGACTTGCCTTCACTCAGTCTCCCGTGAAAAGACCAATAACGCAGCTGTGAAGAACTTGAATAATAATGATAAACACAGCATTGTTAAGATCGACTAGAATATCGAGAAGAGTCCTCGAGGGCTGGGGAAACTTGCTGTCACTCAGACTCCTGTGAAAGACCACCAATTAAAACTGATGAGAAAAACTCGCAAGGTGGAAATAATAATAATAATAATAATAGAATACTGAGAAGAGTCCTGGAGACTTGAGGAGACATGCTGCCATTCAAATTCCAGTGGGGAACCATCGGCAAGGGCCGGTGTGAAAAACTCGAAAAGGAATAATAATAATAATAATGATAATAATAATAATAATAATGATTACTGTGATCAGTGTATTTTTACTATTTACTAAGCATAATCTGGCCCACAGGCCACAGGTTGATTACAGTTCATGTTCCAAAATGGTCACCCATCTGAGCTATGAACAAGCTCAACAGTGCTTAACAATCCATTTAGTTAATAAAGGGTTTACGACATTTAATTACATTAAATAAAATAAACACATCTTGGTCAATGTCATTGTTCCTAATGGGGATATAAAATATATCTCTTTAGATTTTTATCATTCCGTGTTTTCGGACTTTTGTCTTCATCTTTATTGTAATCATAGTGATGTAAGAACATTAAGTTTATAAGTCCCAAAAATTCACTCTGAACTCAGGACACGTAGCGTAACGGTTATTAGCGTTGGTTCCTTAAACATTTAAGAGGTAATCATCTGGAGGTTGCGAGTTCAATCCTGACTGCCGGCGAGTAACAATACAGGAATACATAACACTTGTACCCAATTATGGTTAACGGAATCAAAGCAAACGATTAAATAAAGGACTTGGTTCATAGTTCCGTGTCGGCTCCCGAATTCGACATGAAACACCTGAAGAAGGCCGGAGGACATAATCAGCCGAAACGTTGTGAATATAAAGATGAAGACAATAGTCCGAAAACTGAATGATAAAAATCATCGTGCATCGTCTCAGAAATTCAGACACTTTATATCTCTTAAGATTTAAAAACCAAATTGCCATAATTCTTTGTGTTGTTATTTATTTCAAATTTTTGTGATATTCATAGATAAGTTATAAGATTTTAACGAGGTGTTAATTCGTGACAACACCCTGTTTCTTATAACGCTTTAGGTTATCCCAAAGAGAGTAACCTAACACAGAATATTCGGTAGGAAACAAAACAAGTCCATTGATATAATAAGACATTTAATTGTACACAATACGAGTGGGGAACTGAATTCCTACTCTTGGCTATACAAGAGTCACAGGCATTCAAAGAACAAACAGAAAAGTCCATACAGCAAAAAGGTGGAAACCACTTACCCTTGTCAGGTCTGGAATATAAAGGGTGGGAGCCCAATGTGCTCGCCGGAAGGGGCAAATTACCACGTCAGCTCTTCTCAAAGTGATTATTTTGCAAAACGTGTTTATACCTGAATTCCTTAGTTATTCAAATAAAACCATTCTCTACTATGAAAGTGGTAACAATCTCGATCTTTCTTTTTCTTTTTTCATTACAGCTTTGGTATATTAAGAGAAGTTATCAGTAGTGACTTTTTCTGACCATAACTTATATTCCATCAAATCTGAAGCATTTCTAAAATTATTTTTGTAATATATATATATATATATATATATATATATATATATATATATATATATCGTGAATGAATAAATCAACATGAAAACGTTTTTCTTAAATCGAGAGAGTTCTCAAATACTGACCAGCAGAGTACTATAAAACCTAAGCATGACTCGATTTAGCCAGTGACTATGTAGAAAAAAGATTAGTTTAAATGAATATGCTCATTGCAATGCAGTTAAATTTAGTATTTCCCTTAATTTTGAATTACCATTTATATGGCGCAAGAGAACTTAGTCAAGTGGTAATGTGAGTTCCATTTAGCTAATTACAAACAATTTTTTTTTTTAGTTATGATCATGGCTTGGACGAGAGCATAATGGGAATTTGCTGTTGAAATGTTTTTTTTAAGACTACTGAATATGCAATTGCTACACAGAGAGCTTTTTGTTTTGTTTTGTTTTGTTTTGTTTTGTTTGATGGCATATCAACCATTGTAGGTCATTTAATGCCAAATCCTTTCTATACATATATATTACGTTTATGATTTGTAAACACATCTTGTTGAAAACATTTTTTAAAACAAGTTTGTCTGTTTGTTTGAGTTTGATGGCATATCAGCCTTTGTCGGTTTTTTCATGCCAAATACATTTTTATACAAAAAACCCCATTTCAAACAATTCAGTTCAGCATAAGCACGCAGTTTAATAGTAAAAAAAAATTCTATTTCAAGATATTCAGTTTAGTCAAACAGTTCTAATTCAAACAATTCAGTTTAGTATAAATATAGCTTTTGTTTACACATAGTTAAATGTCAAAACAGTTCTGTTTCAAACAATTGAGTTTAGCGTAAGTACAGTAGCAATGTAAAAACAATTCTACTTCAAACAATTCAGTTTAACATACAAAAACTTTCCATTTCAAACAATTCAGTTTAGCATAAGTATGCAGTTTAAATGTCAAAACAGTTCTATTTCAACCAATTCAGTTTAGTGTGAATACACAGTTTAAATGTCGAAAAAGTCCTATTTCAAACAATTTAGTTTAGTATAAGTACACAATTTGACCCATATATTGGATCCCACCAGGTACTACCACTCCGGGCCAGAGTGGACCTGGGAGCGATGGTAGTGAAAAGGTACTCTGCATTTCCCAGGCCAAGCCGATTGGGCAATACATAGGGTTAAATGTAAAAACAGTTTTATTTCAAACAATTCAGTTTAGCATAAGTAGGCAGTTTAAATGTCAAAACAGTCCCATCTCAACTAACACAGTCTAGTTCTATTTGACCCATAGATAGAACCCTATCAGATGCTGCCATTCTGGGGCAGAGTGAACCTGGTAGCGATGGCAATGAAGGGGTATTCCACATTCCCAAAGGCTCCTGTATTACTGGAACCTCATCATCAGATTGTTTAGTGTCATATCTAGGACACTGGGGGGGGGGGGAAGGGGCCTTACCCCAATGCAAAGAAGCCGATTGGGCGAGAGCTTTTTGTGGTTATTTAATGTTACGCTGGAATGATGCTTTTCTGGATAGAATTCCCAACCCATAGCAGTATCGATTTTTTAAGTCAGGGAGTGCCTCTAGCCGACACCAAAGGTATTATCTCAACAGAAAGACTTCTTATGAATTATACATATATATATATATATATACGCCTACGTCCAAACTTTCCACAAGCAACGGGGAAGGTATCTATGTTTTACTCCATTACACTTTGATCCACCCTGGTGGTGTAATGGTTAGCAAGCTCGACTAGCAAACCTACACGAGTGAGTTCGAGTCTCATTGGGTGCCCCTTTCATATGGCCTTGTGCCACATTTAAGTAAAATGCTTAGTAAATTACAACCACAAGACTGTAGCTTTTTTAACAGTATAAATATCATGTATTCTTTTATATATATATATATATATATATAGGGCAGGACATGACACAAGGTCACTTTTTTAAGTGGCGTTTAACAGGTTTAAATTCAGAGTTTTCCTTCTCCTAGACTAGTTGCTAGTCTGCCCTTCTATTTACCCATAGCTGGAGGGAGAATAATTGGAGTCATACCTTTCCCTAAGGTATTAGTGCTATGTGAAATGCAATCAGTCTCGTCCAGGCTTTGAACTCGTGTCGCCGTGTCCATTTCCTATGACGATAACCATTACACCACGCGCACTTCCTTGTACTTTCCATGTACTTTTTTAGCAGTATATATATATATACATATATATAAAAGTACACGATATGCTAAAAAGTACATGATACTTAGGCAGTTAATATATATATATATAGATATATATATTGGGGGCAGTCGAAGTATCATGTGTTCCTATATATATATTGCTATATCATGTATTCGTATATATGTGTGTGTGTGTATGTCTCTCTCTCTCTCTCTCTCTCTCTCTCTCTCTCTCTTTCTGTGCAATGTGATTGAAAAGTTACTCCTTATTCTAAAATTCTTATTTTATTTAACTATAATTTTTACAAGAAACGAAATGAAAGTATTTTGAAATAAGAAGTTACTTTTTATGGGCATTCAATGAGCTGTACTTAATATTCAAACCGGCTGTATTCTGTTAAAAGAATTGACCTTTTGTCTCCTCCTGCCCGTCGTGTAGGACGGACGTGTAAATAATGTACTAAAACATCTGCACTAAAATTGCTTTTTAACATGTCAATATACGTTTTTTTTTTCCACTGTTATTTATGTTCATATTTCGTTTTCCATTATACATTTAAAAATATGCGACCTTTCTTAATAATCTTATTTCGTTTCTTTCTTTTTAATAACATATCAACCTTCATTGGTTATTTAATGCCCAAACCATTATTGTAGTCGGACGGTAGTGGTACAAGTTAACCAAAGGAGGGGGGGGAGAGGGTAAGCTTTGATTTCTCACTCTAATGATATATCAACCTTTGTGGATTATTTAACGCTAAAGCCACCCTTGTAGATGAACAGTTGTGGTACTATTTAACACATTGCTGGAGAATATAAGTGATATGGTTCGAATATGTTTCGAAGGTGAAAGTAATAGCGCGACTGGAGTTCGAACTTGCTTACTACGATGCCACTACGCCACGGGGACTCTTTCAATAATAATAATAATAATAATAATAATAATGGCGCTACGGATTGTCATTAGATGTGTTGACGAAATAAGTTTTGGAATAAAGATCTTTAAGAAAAAAAAGAAATCTCCAGAAACTGAGAATGCCGCAGCCTAAAAAAAAAAAAAAAAAAAAAAGAAGAAGAAAATCAGACGCAAAGATTTTTGATACATTCTAATATTTCCTTACATGAGAACATGAGTTTTTTGCTTCGTCTTTTTAATCTATTTTTTCTTTTACATCCTCTAAATGGAGATTGATTCGGGGGTGAGCATCTATTATTATAATCAGAAACGTTCAAACATGAGATGAATTCGAACGAAAGATTAGAATTCTATGAACACGTTAGCCGTAAATGGTAGACGGGGCCCTTACACAGAAAAAAAAAAACCCTACAAGAACAGGCTGACACACGCAAATGAAACATAGACGGATAATGAATGCGAAATGCAAAGACCAAATCAGTCCAGTACAGAATGTTATCAATCCTTGAACTGGTTTAATATAACCCGCAAACTATGAATCATTCTAGTCATCAGTGATGACACACGATGAGTGTTCAGCCCGATTTCTTCCACAGGCCGTGCCATATGATGGCGGCCATTTGAAAAAAAAAAAAAAAAAAAAAAAAAAAGAACAATAAAAAAAATGGCGGTCACTATTACGACCTTATAAAGCCTAACAACTGTAAGAGTTTTAGCGTGAAGGAAACTCTAATAGCGCGGCTGGTTTTTCTGTGGACGTGACTAAGAATAAAGTGACTGCATCATCTACAGAGGGGTAAGATACCCTCTTCACGAAAAGGAGAGTGTGCTACGTATGATATTGTACTGTATCTGGTTTTGAGGTTCTATTTTTAGACATCTTGGTATTGCGAAATACCTCTTCATTGGCATTACTTTCAGATCAATTCTGATTCGAAATGGTAGTACCTGTTACATTTCCATTATTAGGTCAAATAGAACTGCTTGAAAATTATTTGTGTTGGATAGGAATAATTGATATCATAAAACTGCTTGAAAAAAATGTTAAAACAACTATAAAAAAAAGTAAAATGTACGCACTTCCCTAACTTATATATATGTAATAGTGTTGGAGTAACATATACATTGATCTTTGCTTGTCTGTGTTTTATATATATATATATATATATATATATATACATATATATGTGCGTGTGTGTATGTATATATGTATATATATGTATATGTATACATATATATATATATCTGTATATCTATATATATATTTATATATATGTATATATATGTATGTATATATATATGTATATATGAATATATATATGCAAATACGTGGTGCGATTAATAAGTTTCCAGACTTTTTTGTACAGGAAGTTAAAAGTACCGTAGACTCTTGAAAATTTACTATGTTATTGCTATACATCTTATGAGATGACTGACCAATTTTTATGATTTCAGGTTTAAATGAATAGCTACACCAGCAATTGGAATACACCCTACTAAAGCCTGATTGTCACAGCTGGTGAATTTCAAAAATGCAATCTGGACGTGATGACATTATAGAAGAACAAAATGCAATAAAATTCTGTTTTAAACTTGGAAGAATTGCCACAAAAACGTATGGAATGCTTCAGACTGCTTTTCGACCATCTTGCATGATTCGAGCATCAGTTTTTGAGTGGCATAAGAGATTCAAGGAAGCCAAGGTGTCTGTGAGGGATGATGAGAGGTGATGGAAGAGTAAGGAAGTCACTACACCAGAGTTTATTGGCCAAAGGGTTAGGGTTAGGGTTACTATGTTGAGGTTTTAAGGGAGTTCAGGAAGAGATTCCTAGGGAAGAGGCCAGCACTCTTTAAATCGGGTCAGTGACATTTCCAGCTGGACAATGCACCAGTCCACAACTCCATCCTTGTCACAGACTATTTGACCAAGATGGGCATCAAGACAGTTCCTCACCCTCCCTATAGTCCTGACCTTGCTCCCTGTGACTATTGGTTATTCCCTAAGCTCAGAGGCTGTCGTTATGAGACAATTGAGGGGATGAAAGAGGCTGTGACGAAGGTCACTGACACGTTCACGCTAGAGGACCTCCATGGGGCCTCCCCAAAGTTGTTGGAACGGCATAACAAGTACATTGCAGCCGGAGGAGATTACTTCGAAGGGGCTGTGTATACTATCAATAAAAGTGCATATACGAAAAAAGTCTGGAAACTTATTTAATGATCCTCGTTGGTATAAATATGTATAAATGTATATATATATATGTATATATATACATGTATTTATGTATATATGTATATATATGTATATATATATATATGAATATATATGCATATATATGTACATATATATATATTTGTATATGTGTATATATGTATATATACATGTATATATGTATCGTATATATATTTATATATGCATATATATATATATATATATATGTATAAACAATATTTGTTGTAGGTCCAATTGAAATATAAAAGTACTTAAAAACAAGGACAAAATCAAAGAAATACTTGACACAACAATAATAATTAAAAGCCAGAGACAACCCCAGAATCTTTAAAGAATACTCATTTAAAGAAAACACAACGCAAGGAGTTACCAAATGCAATAATAAACGATGCAAAATATGTGATATAATTATAGAAGATAAATCCTATAACTTTAAAAACCCGGAAACCAACTTCAAAATAAATAAAAACTCAAAAATCGAAGTCTAGATGATTGAATGTAACGAATGCAATGAAATACATATAGGGTCAACACAGACACTTAATACAAGAACATCACTTCACAGGAGTAATATCAAACACACACAAACATACATAGACATGTGTATACATATACACAGACAAAAACTATTTGGAAAAAGAGTTACCAGTAAATTTAAAACCACACTGCCACACGTACACAAAAAATCCCCAACACATACACACTCACACACACAGAAGAAAAATAACTGTTAGTGAAACTCAAAACCACTCCTACGCGCGCGGACGCACACTCACACACACACACACACACACACACGTATACACATACATACATACATACTTACACACTACTCACAAAAACATATCAAATATCATAGACTGGTAAAGGAGACTAAGGTAAACACACTCTAAGAAAAAGAGAATGACCTCTATATAAAACCCATAACCAACTGAAAATCATTCAATCCGAGAACAAGAGTGAGTTCAAGTCTCATTGAGTACCCCATTAACAATGCTTTGTGCCATACATGATCTCTGACGAAAGCAACAAGCTGGAAACATACACATATATAACTCGTATGTAAGAATAAAACAAACAAATAAATAAATAAATTCAATAAATAGAAATCTCTTCGTGGACCTACCTATTATAATATATATATATATATATATTTATTTATTTATGTATATATGCATATATGTGGATATATATATATGTGAATATATGTATATGTATATATATATCATCATCATCAAGTCGTGCCGCCAGCACGGATATCCTTGACCATCTCTTGCCACTTTTCCCGATCGTTCATCGCCTCCGGCAGGTCTTCTGCATTACATCCTGTGTCCTCACATAGCTGCTGTATGGAAGTTCGGGCTGGTCGTCCTAAGAAAGTATATATATATATATAGATGTATATATGTATACCCATGTATATATATGTATATGTATATATATGTATATATATACATATATATATGTATATATATACATATATATATGTATATATATACATATATATATGTATATATATGTATATGTATAAATATATATGTGTAAATATATATGTATATATACGTATATATATGTATAGATATATGTAAATGTATATGTATCTATATTCAGCAACTATGTGAGTATACGGGGTGTTGTCCAGAAGACCTGCCTGAGGTAATGAACGATAGGGAAAAGTGGCGAGAGAGGGTCAGGGATATCCGTGCTACTAGCACGACATGATGATGATAATATTATATATATAAGTATATATACATATATTTATATATATATGTATATAAGTATATATATGTATATATATACATCTATATGTATGTATATATATGTATGTATATGTGTATGTGTATATATACGTATATATATGTATATGTATGTATAAATATATATATATATATATATATATATCATAATATGTATATATATATGATATACAAATATATATTATGATATATATATAACTCATAATATATATATATATATATATATGTGTGTGTGTGTGTGTGTGTGTGTGTGTGTGTATTTCCCCGAGGGCTTTTGGGCCTTTTAAAGGCCATCATATTTCTTGATAATATTCTATTTCCGTTGATAGCGTTCTGTTTTTACATCCATCAGCATCTCAGTTTTATCCAACTCGGCGTTTACGTAATTTTGTTATCTTAAAAAAAAACCTAAAACATTCAAAACTCTTTAAAAATACTCTTTATACACACCAGCAACCCCTGATGATGACCAATGAAAAATCTGAAAGCGCTAGGGACAATTTTGGTAAATTTTTCCACCAATTCCAAGTGAAACCAAGACACTTTTCAGTTAACTTGAAAGTATCCATAGTACTCTATTGAGTATAGACACAAACTAAGTTCATGGAGAAAAAGCTAGTTGGGAACTATATAAGAATGTTGCGCTCTGTCTTGAACAAATACTAGAAGCATATCCAATAAAATAAAGTAAGTAAAGTTGGCGACCATAGTCGAAGGTTACCCGAAGGCTCCCTTTTCGATAGCTACTACACCAGAGTGTAGGGAAGGGCGCTACTCCTTTCTCAGGATTGCTCCACTTTACCCTTGATCCGTACCTTAAAATGCTGAGTGTTAAGCAAGGAGGCATCATGTACCATTTTTTGAGTCTTTGGTATGACTCGACCTGGGATTGAACCAAGGTCTCCCGAGCCATTGGCGAATACTCTAACCGCTAGGCCAATGTCCGGTTTCCAATAAAATAGCAGCTGAATATATAAGTGAAAATTGACAGATAGATACTGAGAGAGAGAGAGAGAGAGAGAGAGAGAGAGAGAGAGAGAGAGAGAGAGAGAGAGAAGAGAGAGAGATGGGTCAGAGAGAGAGATACTCTTTACTATAATTAAAAAATATATATTTAATCAAGCACTCCACTGTGGGTAGGATCTGACACAAGGTCAATTTTTAAGCGGAGTAAAGCTGGTTTGAATTCAGAATTTTCATTCTCCTAGATGAGACGCATAACCAAGGCTAAAAAACCCAGTCTGTCCAATTATTTACCCATAACTGAGAAGTCAGAAGGATTTATGCCTGTCTGTTTAACTATCCGTCTGACTGTCACTCTCTATCTATATAGATATATATTTTCCCTTACTTTATATACTCATACACTTTTCATACCCTCATACGATTTACCCAACCCCTCCGCTCGGGCAGGATATGACACAAGGTCAATTTTTAAGCGGAGTTTAACAGGTTTGAATTCAGAGTTTTCCTTCTCCTAGACTAGTTGCCTCACCAAGGCTGAAGAACCTAGTCTGTCCTACTATTTACCCATAGCTGGAGGGAGAATAATTGGATTCATACCTTTCCCAAGGGTATTAGTGCTATGTGAAATGCAATCAGTCTCGTCCAGGATTTGAACTCGTATCGCCGTGTTCATTTCCTACGGCGATAACGACTACACCACGGGCACCTCATACCCTCAAGTGAGTCAAAGATTTTTCCAACGTTTTGGTACGAGGTAGTTTGCGGGGCGTATATTACGTGACCGAAGCACTTCAAGCCGTGGTAGGTACAAAACAGAAATGGGAAGGAAAACAACTCTGGGCGTTTTAAACGACTAATAAACAACATCTCACTCGACAAAACCTGGACATGGCTAAGAAAAGGAAACTTTAAGAGAGAAACAGAATCTCTCCTAATAGCAGCACAAAACAACACCGTAAGAACCAATCATATCAAAGTGAGAATAGATAAGACGCAACAAAATAGCAAATGTAGACTATGCGGTGACAGAGATGAAACCATCAATCATATTGTAAGCAAATGCAGCAAATTAGCAAAGAAAGAGTACAAGACTAGACACGACTCGGTAGGCAAAGTGATCCACCGGGAGATGTACAAGAAATTTAAATTTGACCATACCAACAAATGGTATATGCACAACCCAGCACCTGTCCTAGAAAATAACACACATAAACTCCAATGGGACTTTGACATACACACGGATCACCTAATCTTGGCCAGAAGACCAGACCTAATAATAATCAACAACAAAAAAAAGAGAACTTGCAAAATTGTCGACTTTACTATCCCGGCTGACCACAGAATAAAACTGAAAGAATGTGAAAAGAAGGATAAGTACGTCGACCTTGATAGGGAATTGAAAAAACTATGGAACATGCAGGTGACAATTATACCAATTGTAATTGGTGCGTTTGGAACAGTAACTAAAGGATTTCTAAAGGGGCTGGAGGACTTGGAAGTTGGTGGACGAGTGGAGACTATCCAAACTACTACATTATTGAGA
Source organism: Sepioteuthis lessoniana (assembly GCA_963585895.1). Classification (NCBI taxonomy): domain Eukaryota; kingdom Metazoa; phylum Mollusca; class Cephalopoda; order Myopsida; family Loliginidae; genus Sepioteuthis; species Sepioteuthis lessoniana. The sequence continues at coordinate 91,810 of CAUZXS010003685.1, forward strand.
ACAGCCAGAATACTGAGAAGAGTCCTGGAGACTTGAGGAAACTTGTTGTCACTTAAACTCCAGTGAAAGAACATCGGCTTACTCTGATGTGAGAAACTCTAATAAACGTCTTAGAGTGACTGACGAGAGATCATTAGTTATTTCTTTTCCGGTGGGGGAATTTGGTGCAAATTTCAAACATTGTTTCTGCAGGTGTTTGGCCTCGGGGTCACATACCTGCTGCAAGATTCTTAGCCAATGATGCAGATTTTTGCATTGCTATTAGTTGCAAAAATATGCCAAAAATTATATTAAAAACATAGTGAAAATGCATAATTAAATTCTTCTACTAAAAATTATATAAAAGACAACAATTTCTGACGACGTAAAACTTTTATTTATGTCACCATCAATAGTTGTAAACAAACAACAAAATAAATAAATAGATAATATAAAAGATAAACTAGCGAAAATTCACAATTCAGTCTTGTTCTTTGCGAGTTTAAGTTTCGTGATACAAAGAATATATCGATGATGCTGGTCAGCATATGTAACTGTTAAACTGTGAATAGCAGCTTACTCATTTGAACAATCCAACCGTAACGGTATCATATCTTTCACTGTGAAGTGATCTTGTAATCAAGTTAAAAGTTTACTGAGGCATGAAACATTTGGTACGATCAAGGGACACTGGGAAGAGTTCTCGTTTGAATAATTTTCTAATTTTAGTTCCCTGATGAGATCAAAAAACATTTTGATACTACCTCGTAATATTTGTTTTTTTGTCTTTTCCAAGTATGTATTTTCCCAACCCTTTCTGCTACGGAAAGGATGCGACACAAGGTCAGTTAAAAGCGATCTAAATCTGGTGTTTTCCTTTTTCCAGGCTGGTTGCTTTGACAAAGCTAAATAACCTTGTATGTCTTACTAGATGGGGGAATAGATAAATTCATGCCTTTCCCAACGAAGTGAAACGCAAACATCCCCGTCCAGGGTTTGAACTTGGCTCTGCTTTGTCCATTTCCAACGTATATCTTACAAGGTGAATGCACCCGGAAAGTACATAAAGACTCGAGTCGATTTTAATTATTTTCGTTTATCTATATTATCATAGTATCACCCATTAGTAAGTTAGTTGGCCGACCGTAGTTGAGGGCTACACGAAGGCTCCCTTTTCAATAGCTACTACACCGGGGTGCAGAGGGCGCTACTTCACCTACTTTTCATCCGTCCGTTATAACGGTAAGTGTTAAGCAGTGAGGTATCAAGTACTATTTTTAGAATATTTGATATCACTCGACCCTGGATTGAACCCCAGTCGCCTGAACCAGTGGCGAACACTCTGACCATTATGCCATCACACGTAAAAAAAAGTATATCTCTTACGATTTCTTAAAATAGAAAGTTAATTTTCTTCTACACCAAAGATTCGAAGATTTTATTATTTTCAGTGGAACATTATACTACCAAAACGGATATTATTAGATATTACAATATCGCCCACGAATGAATATCTTTGGTTTTGAAGAAAATGAACTTTTTAAGCTTCGGCATAAAATAGCCCAACACAGGTTGACATACCGTAAAGCCAACCAACTAATCTAGTGGTTTGTTTTAATGTCTTCATATTTTCAAAATCTTTATATATCATAAATATTTTTTGCGTCTGAAAAGTTGTTATTTGATAAAACTGTAACTAACCCAAAACTTAACGAAACTTTAGACAGGGGGTGACCTCGTAGTGTAATGGTTAAAACGTGTAATCGTTGTCGTAAGAAACTTTAGACAGAAATATTCTTATTTTCGTTTTATCTTACACTCGTTTTGCATTCAACAAATACAAAAGATTTTCAGCCGATCCCAGTATCTAGTCTGCAATATATATATATATATATATATATATATATATATATGTGTGTGTGTGTGTGTTGACATTTAACTGTGTGTGGACAAAAACCAAACTCATTCTTAACTGAAATATTTGAATTAGAACTGTTTGACTAAACTGAATAGCTTGAAATAGAAATGTTTTTGACAATTAAACTGTGAACTTATGTTAAACTGAATTGTTTGAGATAGAAGCGTTTATATGTATAAAAATAGATTTGACGTTAAATAACCTACAAAGGCTGATATGCCATAAAACCCAACCAACCAACCAACCAACTTATATACAAAACAAACATCATCATCATCATATCGCGCCATCAGCACGTATCTCCCTGACCCTCTCTCGCCACTTTTCTCTATCGTCCATTGCTTCCGCGGCACAAAGCTGTTGTATGCAGATCCTAGCTGGTCGTCCTGCCTTTGCTCATCCATGTAAAGGGGTCCACAGGACTACGTCAATTATGAGTTCGTCCTTGCATCTCCAGCTGTGTCCCGCATCTGGTTCGTCTAACTTGGAGAGTTTTCGTGATGTGCGGTAAGTGGCCGTACAGCTGGTGCTTTGTGGGGTGCTGCATCCAGGACTTGTTCTGTATTGCTCGTAGCATTCTTGTGTAGTTGCCGTCAAGCTTTTTCTCCATACGTTTAGTTAGCGTCCATGTAATGCATCCATACAGCAGAATCGACACGACTACTGCTTGAAAAAAAAAACAAACTGCGTTTCATTTTATCGGTCTGGTCTGACTTCCATTTGACCGATAGTCTATCAAATGCTGTCCATGCCTTTGCTTGTCGCGTGTTGATGTCAGTCTCGGTTGATAAGGCACTGCTTCCTAGGTGGGTGAACTTGTCTACTAGTTTCAGAGAACTACCGTTTTGTGTGGAGATGTCGCCTCTCTTCTCTTCTTTTCCTTCTCAAAATAAACAAAACGTATCAAGAATGTTTTTTTTTATTTTATAAATGACATTCTGATAATGAACTTTAGATCTTTGTTGTTTTCAGTAGGTCTGTCTTTATTTCTTCTTGTTTATTTTGAGATTGAAGTTTAGTTTAGATTGGTTTTATGTAAGATTGAAGGAAAGTGTTTTCTGAACTATAATAGATTTATTCATTTGACTTTATATTCTTACTTACTATTTTCTAATTCTTGCATTACTGTTTTAATCATATTTACCCAACCCCTCCGCTCGGGCAGGATATGACACAAGGTCAATTTTTATAATTGGATTCATACATTTCCCAAGGATATTAGTGCTATGTGAAATGCAATCAGTCAGGTCCAGGATTTGAACTCGTGTCGCCGTGTCCATATCCTGCGACGATAACCATTACACCACGGGCACCTCCATTACTGTTTTAATTAGATTTATTTAATGGCTCTCCTCACAATATGAGGGCAATGCTTCACATACACACACACACACACACACACACACATATATATATATCTGTGTGTGTGTGTGTGTATATATGTGTGTGTGTGTGTGTGTATATATCTATATATATATAGGGAGGGAGAGAGAGAGTCAGTCCTGTGATGTAATGGCTCTCCTCACAATATGTGAAGTGCATCATATATATATATATATAGAGAGAGAGAGTGAGAGAGAGAGTCAGTCCCATTGTGTAATGGCTGATGTGATGGTCTGCGGGCTCAAAGGTAGCGAGTTCGAACTCCAGGCGTGCTATTACGATCTCTTTCGGACTAAATCCTTGGGAAATGTATGAACCGCTATGGATTGAATAGCATCATTGTTGTTCTTCTACAAGGATGGCATGAAATAACACACGAAAGTTGATATGCCATAAAACAAAAAGGGAGGTGCCCGTGGTGTAATGGTTATCGTCGTAGGAAATGGACACGGCGACATGAGTTCAAATCTTGGACGAGACAGATTGCATTTCACATAGCAATAATACCCTTGGGAAAGGTATGAATCCAATTATTCTCCCTCCAGCTATGGGTAAATAGTAGGGTAGACTGATTTTTCAGCCTTGATGAGGCAACTAGTCGAGGAGAAGGAAAACTCTGAATTAAAACCTGTTAAACTCCGCATAAAAATTGACCTTGTGTCATATCCTGCCCGAGCGGAGGGGTTGGTAAATATGATAAAACAAAAAAGAACCAGCCAACAAAACAGAGAAAAGATAAAGGTGGTGAAGAAAAAAGAAAATAAATAAAGTGATTAAATAGTGTGTATATATATATACATATATCAGTATGATTTTGCTGGTACCTAAACTACCTCGTTTTCATATATATATGAAAAGTTAGGCGGGTTTCGATACCAGTTTGCAGCATCTTGTGTGTCTAACCACACTAAAGAGTTTTGGTACAATGAAACAGTCTGTCTGTGAACGACAATATAAATATGTGTGTGTGTGTGTGTGTGTGCGCGCGCGCGTGCGCGCCAACGCGCGTGCGCAACACCCTACATAATCATCTAACCTAATTTCGTGGAACTTTTTTTTTCTTTCCAAAATTCAAAATCCATCCAAGTGTAAGATTTAAGGATGCGAATGACATTAAAAGAAATACAACGATACAACTTCATACAATATCAAAAGAGAAGTTTCAGAGGTGCTTCGACCAACGGAAAATTCACTGGAATAAGCGAGTTGAATGCCAAAAGGACTATTTTAAAGAAAATTAACGTTTCATTCATTGTTTATTTCTTTTCTTATCAAATACAGTTTTATTCTCGATACATTATAAGACATCTCGTATATTTGGAGGGGTTCAGTGGGGAGGCTGGCGATGTGAGCTAAAAATGCGGCTGCCCGTAAAACGTTTGGAACTGCACCTCATGAAACTATTGCGAAGCATTTTGGAGGCGTGCTTAGTGTAACGGTTATCGTCGTAGAAAATGAAATCGGCGACTCGTGTTCAAAACCTGCACAGAGCTGTTTATGTTTTACTTCGCGTTTATGCCTTTGTGAAAGACATTAATCCATTTGTTCCCACCCCACCCATCACCAGCTTTAGTTAAATAGCAGGGTGGGCTGTGTTATTTACCATTGGTAAGCCAACCGGTCTATGAGAAGGCAAACATTTAATTCAAACCAGCTTTCAATAGTTCCGCACCCTTGTTTCGTCGTTGGGTTGATGCTCACGCTATAAGTTTTAGGCAGGAATGTTGTAGTATGTCGTCTACAATATTGTTTCTATTGTAATATTTAGTTAAGAACATTGTTTCTATTGTAGAATGTGGTCTTCATGTAACATAGCCATAATCTACGAATATGTGAAATATACATAATGTATTGGAATCCGAAAAACACTCGAAACACTGACGACTCTCTTGGTTCTTGGTCCAAATCTCAACTCGCTACGTCTAGACTCAAATCTCAACAAACTGCTTTTTTCAAAATACCCAAGAACCCTAGCCCATCGCTTCCGGGCATGACGTCATTCACATCCCCAGTCCTATTTCCTATCTGGGATTTTTATTATAACATCTGTGATTGTCACATCCTCCCCGCACGAGCGTGAACACCTGCGCTCAATGTGCGCCCTTACCCGTGCACTAAGCCGAAAAGTTCAAAGCCTAACTAAACTGAAAGATAAGATATAACCAACGAAAAATGATAATATAAAAAAAATCCTTCTGCAATTATATAACATTCAGTATTGCTTCTACAGAAGTATGCGATATCGTTTCTAGCATATAGTTTCTATTATACTATGTGTGTCTACTACATTGTTTTGATTATAGTATGCAGTCTACCATATTTCTCTATTCATAGTATATGATCTATCGCAGTGTTTTTAAATCGTAATATGCGGTCTATCATATTGTTTCTTTTTTAGTATACACTATGCATTTTACTATATTATATCAATTGTAATATGTGGTCTACAACATTGTTTTTATAGTAGTATGCCATCATTAACATTTTTATTGACATATTTATATTGTAGGAATCGATGTACCACATTTTTTTCTAATGTAGCATGCAGTCTATGACAAAGCTTCTAACATAGGATGCGGTCAACCACATCGTTGTGTTCGATCTATCTAATGCATTATACAGTCTACCAAAATATTTCTATCGAAGTAGGCAATCTACAATATCGTTTCTATCGTATCATATAGTTTTTCTTGCAGCGTGTAGTCTACCATATAGTTTCTATGGTAGTTTGTAGTCTACCATATCGTTTCTATCGTTGTTTGTGGTCTACCATATCGTTTCTATCGTTGTTTGTAGTCTACCATATCGTTTCTATCGTTGTTTGTAGTCTACCATATCGTTTCTATCGTTGTTTGTAGTCTACCATATCGTTTCTATCGTTGTTTGTAGTCTACCATATCGTTTCTATCGTTGTTTGTGGTCTACCATATCGTTTCTATCGTAGTTTGTAGTCTACCATATCGTTTCTATCGTTGTTTGTGGTCTACCATATCGTTTCTATCGTTGTTTGTAGTTTACCATATCGTTTCTATCGTTGTTTGTGGTCTACCATATCGTTTCTATCGTTGTTTGTGGTCTACCATATCGTTTCTATCGTTGTTTGTAGTCTACCATATCGTTTCTATCATTGTTTGTGGTCTACCATATCGTTTCTATCGTTGTTTGTGGTCTACCATATCGTTTCTATCGTAGTATTGTTTTTCTTGTACTATGTAGTCTATCACATATTGTCTATGGTAGTTTGTGGTCTACAATATCATTTCTATTGCATCAGTGTTTCATTTATCGTATGCAATGTACCCTAATATTTCGAGAAGCGACATATCCAGTTGATGGGACACATTCGGCCGGCCGTGATGCGATGGGCAGTTCAGGTCGGGTATGTCTTGTCACTGGATATACTGCTGGCCTCAGGAGGCTGTCCCCCAGGCTTTAACCCTCTTCGGAGGGGTTGGGTTTATCCCCCGGCGCCTGAGGCACCCCTTTCAGGGGAATGCTGACGGAGTCCGAGGCATTTTTGGAAATGCCGGGCGCGTGTGGGCTCCGGTCCTGCGCCCGGGCCCACCTTAAAAAAGACCTTGTGCCACACTCGTCCGGTTGGTGGGACGGAGGACAAATACCATCACAATGTTTCTATCATAGTATGCTGTCTACCACAACGTTTCTATTGTAGTACGCAGTTTATTACGACATTTATATTGTACAGGGTCAGGCAAAATGATCTGATCTCACTTTAATAAAAGACAAATAAAGTAAAGAAACAAAAAAGTGTTTTTATTTTCGAAAAGTACATATAATACCATTCTATTTCATTAGGTTTTGAAAATTAAATCAGTCACATGGGATCCGTTATTGTCTACACACTGTCGAAGGCGTTCACGAAAGTTGTCTATAACTCGGCGGGTCATTTCATGTGGAATGACAATAATTTCTTGATGAATTGCATCTTTAAGTTGTTCAATAGATTGAGGGCGATTACTGTATGCCTTTGGGTTATCCTCAGAGAAAAAGATCTCACGGATTTAAATCAGGTGAACGGGCGGGCCAACTAATGTCAGCACGTAACGAGATCAAATGACCAGGGAACATCTCCCTCAAAATCCCCATAGCACGTCGAGAAGTGTATTATATGAAAAAAAAAAAAAATGGCATAATATGTACTTTTCGAAAATAAAAACACTTTTTTCTTTCTTTCTTTACTTTATTTGTCTATTATTAAACCTACAAATGTGTCAGATCATTTTGCCTGACCCTGTATTATGCTGTCTACCACAACGTTTCTATTGAATTATGCAGTTTATTACGACATTTCTATTGTAGTATGCTGTCAATCACAATATTTCTAACATAGTATTCGGTTTACTGCATTGTTTCTATGGGGATATACAATCTACTATATTATTTCTAATGCAGTGTGCACTCTATTTTTCAAAATTGGTTTGAGAAAAATTTTATTACATATTTACCCCTGTTTATTAAAGAATTTCAAATCAATCAAAGAAAATTAGACACATGGCGTAACGGTTATAGGTGTTGGCTCCCTAAGCTTCTAAGGAGACAATCATCTGGAGGTTGCTGGTTTAATCCTCACTACAAGCGAGTTACAATACAGGAATACTTAACACTTGTACCCGGTTATGGCTAACGGAATCAGAACAGGCGACCCCCGTAGATTCAATAAAGGACGTAGTTCGAAGTTCCGTGAAGGTTCCCGAGTTCGACTAACACCTGAAGAAGGCCGGAGGACATGTCGGCCGAAACGTTGTGGAAATAACAATAAAGATGAAGACAAAAGTCCGAAAACTCTTAATGATAAAAACCAACAAGCTTCGTCTCAGAAATTTAGACAACTAAATCAACTTTATTTGTTCTTAGCATTTTCCAGTAAAAATAGTCAGTCAGATTGTAGCATTTGAACAGGCATTCCTCACTAACTCACTCACTCATTCTTTTTTAATTCATATTTCAATTTTGGCATCAAACCATCTTGTGTTATAGTTCTTGAGTGTGGACACAATGTAAAATGAATTTAAATCAGGCTTTTATCTTTCAAGGTCCTGACCCATGGGAAGATTCATGATGCATGAGGTTTGATGTACAGGTAGAGTTGTTGAGTTGACCAATGACTCACAATATCAACATAATGACTCATAGGTATTTTCATGGCTCCCATGTTCAGGTAGAGTCGTAAAGTTGACCAATGACTCACAATACCAATATAATGACTCATAGATATTCTCATGACTCAAATGTACAGGTAGAGTCGTAAAGTTGACCAATGACTCACAATACTAACATAATGACTCATAGGTATTTTCATGGCTCCCATGTTCAGGTAGTGTCGTAAAGTTGACCAATGACTCACAATACCAATATAATGACTCATAGATATTCTCATGACTCAAATGTACAGGTAGACCATGTTTAAAAAATATAGAAGACTTCAAATATTGAAGAAGATTGCATACTACAATAGAACCTTTTTTTTTATTAAACCAATACGCTTAAAATTCTATAAGAAAACCAAGCAAGTACCAGTCCTTTTGCAAACGAAGGTTAATTTTATGGGGCATGTATAGGCCCTGCACGTAATAGTTTTAATTGGAACTCTTTTTGAATTTTGACCTTCAGCTATATGCAGTACAAATATGTATTTACTCAGCGTCTGTGTCACGGAGGAGGATGTAACACAAATTCAAATTTTCAGCAGAGTACAAGTTTGAATTTAAAATTTTCCTTCTCCTAGTCTGGTTGCCTAACCAAGGCTAATGAACCTAGTCTAGCCTGCTATTTACCAATAGCTAGAAGTGAGAAGAGACGGATTTGTGCCTTTCCCAAGGGCATTCGAGCAGAAAGAAAAAACAAACAGCCTCGTTGGGGTGTTGAACTCGGGTCATCAATTTCATTTCCGACGACGATAATTGAGATTTAGAGCTTGCGAAGAGGTAGAGCCGACAAATGGCACCAATTAATGACACAATGGCACATAAGAAGACTCATGGATCAAATGCTTAGGTTGAGTATGTATTAAAAATATGGAAGATCTTAAATGCTGAGGTAGAACTCATTTGTCTAGTCGGCTGAGGCTGTAGAATACACCGACTGCTTCTCTGCTGAGGGGTAAGACCCCCCCCCAACGAGTGTGGTGGATATGACACTAAACAATCTGATGGTGAGGTTCCAGCACAGCTGGAACTTTGGGGAATGCGGAGTACCCCTTCATTACTATCGCTCCCAGGTCCACTCTGGCTCGGCGTGGTAGCACCTGATAGGGCCCTATCTATGGGTTAAATAGAACTAACAGCATAATTATGCTAAACTGAATTGTTTGAGCAAACTGAATAGCTTGAAACAGAAATGTTTTTGACAATTAAACTGCGTGCTTATGCTTAACTGAATTTTTTGAAATAGAACTGCTTTTCGACATGGAAACTGTATTTACACTGAACTGAGTTGTTATATATAACAGCTTGAATAGTTTGAAATAGAAATGTTTTTGACAATTAAAATGTGTACTTATGGTAAACTGAATTGTTTTAAATAGAACAGATTATATACATAAAAATGGATTTGGCGTTAAATAACCCACAAAGGTTGATATGCCATAAAACCAAACCAAACCAAACGTAGAACTCATACTACGAAGGTTCAGAAAAATATTTTGAAATTTCTGAGTATTTTTCTATACCCATAAATAATACCACAAACGTATAATAAGCCTCAGAAATCGGGTGCGCAACAAGAAACCTTAAACTTCTTGGCCCTCGGTATCACTCCTTACCGTTGAGCTGTGACTGGTACTGAAAGAAACTAGTTGAAGAATTTGGTTCTTGGGGAGATATGTAACTGAAGTTGACGCATGCGCACTCATACACGCACAAACACTAAAACGAAGAAAAAGACAGAAAGAAATAAAGATCCGCTTTCCTGTCAATGGTTTCATCGTTAATTTGGATGAGCGGGCAGAATGAGAAATAAGATTTAGTTGTCACTTTTAGAACATTTTTCCATCGTTTTGTTTTGATTCTTTTCTTTTCTTTTCTTTTCTTTTCTCGTCTCCCTCTCTCCCTTCCTGCCTCTGTCTGTCTCCCAGTTATGTGCGTCTTGACATAACATAAACATTTCTTTGAAAAAAAAAAAAAAAGTGAAGAAATACTACTAATGATAACACAGAACGCAGTGCCTTTGCACATGCGCACAAACAGAATTACTATGCGAGTCGACTGGATTTGAGGAAAGAGATCGTACACATGTACTCGGTCACTTGTCTTTTCTTTCTTCGTCTCTATGCTTCTTAAAAAACAGTGCATGGAAACGTATGTAGGTACACTTGCCAAAGATAAGACAAATACGTGCAAACTCGTACATACAAGCTTTCTATAAGCGTTGATTTAATAGATAGACATTTAATATCACTTCTTCCTGTGAACAGAGACTTTATTTTCCTCTGCTCCTAATGTATGAAATAATTTATGCTAACACAGATACATATATATCTTATAGTAGATGTAAGGAAGTTATATGTTTTAGCAGTTACAAATATTTAGTTAAAGGATCAATATATCTTTTGTTAGCGGTTTGTCATACACAATGGTATTGTTTGAAAGTATAATGAATCATCAATATGACCAAGTAAAGTATTTGGAATCGGTGAAGCGGAAATTACGTGGGATACTTAAAAAAAACGTTGTTTTTTTTCAGAATTTATTCGTTATTTTTTTTTTCGTCTGACAGTGGCAATTAATCAGGGTTGAACTGATTTCAATGATCAGTGCTGGATAAAAAGCATGGGCTTTAGGAGCTGCAGCCCTGGGGCTTCTGCAAACTAGGGAGCCTACAAAAGATTACAAAGTGATTTTAATGGCATATCAACTCGTCAAGGGAGTACATGCAGCGTATTCCAAGCTCCGTCGTCAGGGATATATGATATCAAATATTCCTATCATATACAAGTAATTTGCACACGGATGTCTGCAGGGGTGTCCCCATGGTGCGATAGTTAAAGCCCTGGACTATGGAATCGTAGTAAGCGAGTTCGAACTCCAGGGACGCCATTACGTTCACTTTCAGTCAAATACCATTGGGAAAGTTATGACCCCTCTTATCCTCCCAACTATAAATTAAAAAGTACCACTACTGTTATTCTTGAAGGTTGGATTTTGCCTTAAATAACCTTAGAAGGTTGATATGTCATTAAACGATGCAGTCAAATCGGCTGGGACTGTAGAATAGAGCAACTACTTTTCTGCAGAGGGTTAAGCTCCCCAACGACTGTCTTGGATATGACACTAAATTATCTGATGGAGAGACCCCGGCCCTGAAGCTTTGGGGAATGTGGATTACCCTTATATTGCCATCGCTCCCAGGTCCACTCTGGTCTGGAGTGGAAGCACCTGATAGGGTCATATCTATTGATCAAATAGAACTGTTTAATCATTTAGACTATAAGCAAACAAGTGACTTAGGTTAGATTGAAATGTTAGAAATAGATCTTTTGACTACTTAACTGAGTGCAAACAAATGACTGATGTTTAATTGAATTGTTAGTGACACATAGCAATAGTTGGAACCATTTAACTATGTGCAAATAAAACTTTTTGTGTGGAATACTTGAAATCGTTTACCTGTACGCAAAATAAAATTATTGGTATTAAATAGCAATACTTTAGACCATTTGACCGTGTGCAAATGAATGAATACTTTTTAATAGAATGATTTGTAGTAAATAGTATTACTTGAAGCCACTTCACTGTGTGCAAACAAATGATTAATATCAAATAGAAATATTTGTGTTAGATAGCAATAATTGAAACTATTTAACTTTGTAGAAACAATAGCAATACTAGTGTGCGATCAAATTAGTTCTAACTTATTTAAAAATAAAATTACCTACAAACTATTTGCTCACAAATGATATATATAACCATCCGACTATGATCAAACAAATGGCTGATGTTAAATTAAATCGTTAGTGTTACATAGCAATACTTGAAAACATTTAACTGTGTTCATTCAAGTAATTAATACAAAATAGAATTATTTGTGTTAGAAATACTTGAAACATTTAACTGTGTGCAAAAGAACGAACTCAGGATCGTTTAAAAATATTATCAATAAAACGTGCTTACAAATCCTATATATTTAGCGTATATCTATAAAGAGGATTTGGCATTAAATAACCTACAATGTTTGATATGCCATAAAACCCAACCAAACCAAATCCTATATATTTAATATATATGCATAAAGAGGATTTGGTATTAAATAACCTACAATGTTTGATATGCCATAAAATCCAACCAAACCAAATCCTATATATTTAATATATATGTATAAAGAGGATTTGGTATTAAATAACCTACAATAGTTGATATGCCATAAAACCCAACCAAACCAAATCCTATATATTTAATATATATGCATAAAGAAGATTTGGTATTAAATAACCTACAATGTTTGATATGCCATAAAATCCAACCAAACCAAATCCTATATATTTAATATATATGTATAAAGAGGATTTGGTATTAAATAACCTACAATAGTTGATATGCCATAAAACCCAACCAAACCAAATCCTATATATTTAACATATATGTATAAAGAGGATTTGGCATTAAATAACCTGCAAGGGCTGATATACCAAACCAAACAAAACCAGACAGATATATGTTTTCAAGTACTGCTATCTTACACCAATAATCTATGGTTTCAAATAAATAATAATGATAATTCTTTGATTTCAAGTCTACCTAGCATTAATAATTCTGTTTAGTAATAATTATTTGTTTGTAAACGGTTACATGGTTTTACGTATACTAATGATTTATTGTTTTTCCAATATTAATAATTTTCAAATGGATCCAAAAGATTTTTTAAAAATATTATTCGTATTAGATAGGAGTACTTGAAGTGCTTTTCTCAAATAAATGATTATCATTAAATTGGAATAGTTACTTTCAACGTGTGATTATTCCAACTGTGGTCCGGGAACCATGGAGATTCCTCTGAGACAATAGAAGGGGTCCACAGACGCTGCAAAGGTGTTTTGAAAATTTATATTATCCAATTGACGATGGAATCGCAAATTCGAATTTCTAGTTACGAGAACACACCTGCAGGGGGACATGTTATTTGGTAGATATGTTTGGTCCTCCAAAATTTAAGTTATAGTTTGGTATATATTTAGTGGTATATTATTTTTGTTTATATTTGGAAAATGGCACATGGAGACAAATGTAAAGATGTAATGATATGAAAGATGTGTGTAGGGGGACATGTTATTTGGTAGATATGTTTAGTCCCCCAAAATTTAATGTTGTAGTTTAGTATATGTTTTGGTATATTATATGCTTAGTTTAGTGGTATGTTATTTTGGTTAATATGGAAAATGGCACATGGAGACAAATGTTGTAAAGATGTAATTATATGAAAGATGTGTGTAGGGGGACATGTTATTTGGTAGATATGTTTGGTCCTCCAAAATTTATGTTGTAGTTTAGTATATGTTTTGGCATATTATATGCTCTTTTTAGTGGTATGTTATTTTGGTTAATATGGAAAATGGCACATGGAGACAAATGTTGTAAAGATGTAATTATATGAAAGATGTGTAAACGATATGAAACGGCGCGGACAAAAGGAACATTCAAAACAAGGCGGCATAAACAAAACACATTCATATCTAAACAATACATACAATGAAAACATTTAAAACATTGCTATGGTTCTATTACCATATTTACCAACCCCTCCGCTCGGGCAGGATATGACACAAGGTCAATTTCAAGCGGAGTTTAAGAGGTTTGAATTCAGAGTTTTCCAGTAATGGTTCTATTACTGTTCGTGAAAATATTTTCTGTGTGTGTATGTGTTTGTGACTAACACAACTAAAAACTACAAAAAGGACTAAATGACAAAAGTGTCCTATGCATGTTGACTACGTATTTCTAAATGTTCGTTTCTTTCTGTGGTTCGGCGCAATTGCTGTTTTCGAGGCTGTTAAAAAGTCTCAGAGATAAGATATACTGAGGAAAGGAATGTTTGCATGATCTATACATTTTGTGGCGTTTGACGGTTGTTGGTGAATATGAGAGAGTGATAGTATTCTCTCTGGAAGTCACACTGGAGAGAGTGTGTTAGTCCTGCAAGTGAAAATGTGGAAAAGAGAAAGAGTGTTTGAAGACGAGGTATTTATAGAAAATACGTGTCTTGGAATCGGCTCCAAACGCGGGACGAAATTCAGATGAGGACATAGTTTTAAACACTGATCACGTGGTTCTCCTGGCCAATGGTTTCCCGAGACTGAATATTTGCGTGCGTCCGCCATCTTTGTTTCAGGAACAAGTGGCATACCGCCCATTTTAAATTATAGGAGTGTAAGTCCTATACACCTATGAACTTTTAGTTTAAACAGTCACCACTCCCGAAGTTTTAGCTTAGCGTGGCTTTTGAGTAACTATAACTATTGTTGTCTCAATGAGCAGTTAAAATGCTGCTGCCTTTTGCAACAACATATTTATGCGAAAAAGCATTTTTAGCATGAACCTCCTTATCCTCCCAGCAATGGGTTAAATAGTGTCATTGCTGTTCTTCTAGAAGGATGGCTCTGGCATTAAATAACTGTTATGGGGACATATCCTACCACACCTCAAAGATGGACTCGTCCAACCTAAACATATTCGCCGAGCTTAGCTCGCTCGGAGAAGAAACTTCTCGTTTCTTATGAGACATTTGACTGACAGACAGACAGACAGACAGACTGCTAGTACTTTCTGTATGACTTCCTTTTTTCTGTTAATACAATAACGTTAACCTATTACCCGTTGTTTGAGTTGTTCTTCCACCGGTCTTATCTGAAGACCACAACAATAACCCACAAAGGTTGATATGCCATTAAACAAAGAAATCAAACCAAATTTTATTTCAAAACAATTTCAAGTGTTTTTTTTAAGGAAATAACTTCTTAAAATATCTGAAGCATTTCTAGCACATAAAATTTTAAAATTAACTTAAAAATTAGCTAATATCAACAAATTAAACAATGTATTTTTAAAATGTTTAATTTTATTGGTATAAGTTTCTTTTCTTTGTTTAATGGCATATTCAACTCTTTTTAGGTTATTTAATTTACTAAGCTTTTTGCTTAGATGTAGCACAAGGCCGCATAAATGGGGCACCCAATGAGAATCGAACTCACTCGTGTAGGTTTGCTAGTCGAGCTTATTTAATGCCAAAGCCATTCTCCTAGAATAGCTGGGAGGATAAGGGTGTTCATACCTTTCCCAGGGGTATTTGCCCGAAAGTGAACGTAATAGTTCGACTGGAGTACGAACTCGCGTACTGCGATTCCGCAGTCCATCGCTTTAACCATTACACCACGAGGACACCCCCTTTATTGGTATATTTTCACTCAGTATATATGTATATTTATTTTAATAAAAGTTAAAGGAAACAGAAGGAAAAGAATTAACAATATCTTTAACTTTCTAACTTTTGGAGTTAAAGAAATTAATGTTAATATTTATCTAAATGAAAAAAAAAGCATTTGTAAGTTACCTTTGCATTTCAATTGGAAATTTATCTTTGAATTATTTTAATCTAAAATGTTATCATTTTTTAAATTTTAATATTAAATCTTAAAGATTTGCAATTAACGATTTAAGCTTTTCTCTTTAAAAAATAAGAAGAAAGAAAATTTTAACACTTAGCAATATGACGACCAAGTAGAGATCTAGACTTGTTGTGTAAAGTGAATTACGTGTATTGTTATCAAAAATATCTCCAAGAATTGATAATTTATACTAAACAAGGCGAGCACACCCCTTTTACTAAATGTAACATAGGGCCACGTCCAAAAATACGACCAAGATATGAATATGTGAAATAGACATAATGTTCATAAAATGTTCATAAACATATATAGGAATCCGAAAACACGAAATTGGTTCAGGTTCGAAACTTTTATTCACCTTTTTGAGTTTAAAGGCTTTTCGACATGAGGAGAGAGAGACACAATCTTTCTATGCTGACTGCTTTTACATCGTCAGCTCTTAACCCAACCAACGTGCGGTGCCCGTAGCGCACAAATTCGTCTGGCCTCGCCCAGCTCTGAATCTCGACTCTCTCATTCGGAGGCAGGAACTCAACTCCCTGCTTTTTCTCAAATCCCCAAAATCCTCAGCCAACGCTTCCGGTGCATGACGTCACCCACATCCCCAGGTCCCAATTACTATCTGGGATTTTCATTTTGACATCTCTGAATGACACATCCTCTCCGCGTGCGCGTGAACACCTGCGCTCATGTTTGCACCTAACTAACCCATGCAGTAAGCCGAAAGGTTCTCATCCTAACTAAACTGAAAGGCAAGATATACTCCACAATTATATTACATAGATATTGTTACTCAATGTAAATATTGAATGTGATTTTCATTAAAAGTCTTAAATAAATTTCATTCACATCTGTACATGAATTTAGATTTCATTTTTATTCATATAAAAGTCTACGAGATTTCATCTTTATTTATATAGAGTTCACGAAAAAAAAAAAAGAAAAAAAAGAAAAAAGATCCCGGTCTCCAAAAGTTTGAAAACAAAATCATATGATTATATATGAATTATTAATATTACTTAGGACTACTTGATAGCAAACAACTGAGTGCAAATTATTTGTATTGAATAAGAATACTTGATATCATAACTGAGAGCCTTTCACCAAAGTAGATTCGAAAATTGTGACTTTTTCCTGTTACTTTATTCCGTTGACGTTTTCAGATCCCATACAAATCCTGCAATGTTCACATTACGTATATCTTAAAAAGGAACCGATATGATTCCTTTGACTTTTTTTTTCTTGTGCCTTTTTCCAAAGCAGATGTGAAAATTGCGACTTTGTTCCTGCCTAAATTATGACTTTTCCCGTTACTTTATTCCGTTGACTTTTTCAGATCCAATATAAATCCTGCAATGTTCTCATTATTACATATAAGTTAAAAAGGAACCCTTTCACTTTTTTCCACCCGCCTTTTTCAAAATCAAATATGAGAATATATGGATGAAATATTCAACGGAACGGAAGAAAAATAAGTCATAGAAACCAATTTATTACCGACTTTATTATAATGTTTTGTCCTGTATGGTCTTCATTAGACAATGATTTGGAAAATTACGTAATTTTAAGAAAAAAATATTGCGGCACATTAAAACTGTATATGAAGTCGTCATGGCAATGTAATTAAGAACAGGGGTGAATTTGCCAGTGGGTCATTAGCCTAGGACCCACGGATATCTGGAGGTCTCTGGAAACTATCTTATCACGCAGTGTGCTAAATTATAACGGATGTTTCACTATATGATATATTCAAAACCATAAGGGGGTGTCCTCGTGGTGTAATGGTTAAAGCGATGGACTGCAGAATCGTAGTAAGCGAGTTCGTACCCCAGTCATTTTCGAGTTAATACCCTTGGGAAAGGTATAAACCCCCTTATCCTTTCAGCTATGGGTTAAATAATACCACTACTGTTCTTCAAGGAGAATAGCGTTGGCATTAAATAACCTACAAAGGTTGATATGCCATTAAACAAAGAAACCAAACAAAACAAAACAAAACTGTGACGCGGTATAAAATATTTATCCCAAGACGAGAGTTTATTTTTCGCACGTGTGAAGACGGGGCAGCCTGGCACTTGATCCCTCGCAGAATAAGTTCCAGCTAAGATTCCCTTTTTGAGCGTAGGGAAACTGGCAGATTATGTTGGGGTTAATTTGGGGCTAGACTGACCGCTGTTGGCAAGGGGTTTCCAAATTTCACGTTAACACACCCACCCACCAGGCCACTACCTCTTCCTACCCCTAGGATAATGAAAGATATGGGCCTCTAGGTTTAGATATAATATCATAATTTATCGTAGTCGACAATTCCAATTTCCCGTGTGATATTTTTAAAGGCGATTATGGGGATTTAGCAAGAATAACATGAAGCTGAAAAGGAACATGCAATAGACAACTTGATAGGCAGACAACACAATGAATAAATTTCGACACGAGGAGAGATATAACAAGGTTTTTAATACACGCGGACACACATATTTAACGTGTCGGCTATATTATCAGCGGATAATATCAAATATACAAATGTCTTTCTTCCTTATTCTTTTCTTTTTTCCTTCTTTAAATTGAGAGAGAGAGAGTATGTAATTGCAGTACTTAGGAAGGGTATAGGGAGAAACAGCTTTAAGGTTTACTTAGCTTTTCGACGATGGGTTTCTTCTGAGAGTATTTTCTCTTTTACGGGCTAGCGGGATTTTTTTACAACTTGGCTTGAAGGCCTCAGTTCCTCTTGTCCAAGATTCTTTCTGCTTCTTCACCCGGAGTTTGGCATGAGATTCGTCCCTCCATTCACGGCGAGCTCCGTCCACTAAACTGATTTCCTTATCCCTATTTCCGCTAACGAAAAGGGTACTACTTCCGCTTTAGAGTACTGGCCAATCATTCGGCCTCTTTCTTCTTCCTTCACCCTGTCAGGCGATTCATTTGGACCACTATATGTCTATATACCCCCTTCCTTATCCATCCGGTCACAGAGTGCAAACATCTGTTGGCTTTCATTCTGACCTGGATTTGTTACTTCGGCCGCAAGGAATTGACCTACATTCCTATTTCTCTTTTAACGGTCAGTCTTTGGTGGCCTGTTAATTCAAACACGGAGGGGTCGGGGAAATTCCTTATTTCTCTCCTCGCAGTGGTAGACCACGTGACAAAACCATAAGAACAATAAGTATTGGGTGTGAAGGATGGTGCCCTTGTACAGTATACATAGTCCCACAAGGTTTTCAACTGGTGGGCTATGGGCTAATTCTCAGGTGGGACACGGATAAATCCCCTATAAAGATTTTGGAGCCACTGATGAGTTTGGCTTTGGGTTCACAAGTAGGTAAATCCCACCGTAATTAGGAGCACTAATAGTTATGAAATTTAAAAAAATTATTTAATGTATAAACATTAATTTAATTGATTTTTATCACATCTTATTTTTATCCAGGGGAGGTCCCGTGACGTAGTGGCTAACGTGCTAAACTGTAGGCTCGAAGTAAGTGAGTTCGAACTTCAGTTGCGCAACTATGTTTACTTTCAGACTTATTCCCTGGGGAAATAGTACCACTACTGTTCTTCTACAAGAATGCCTTTAGCATTAAATAACCCAAGGATGATGCTATGCCATTAATCAGTCATTATTTTTATTGATTATATATTCACTGAATTCAGCATATTCCCTTGATGAATTTACATTATTGAATTAAGACCGTCTCAATACTTATGAAATAAATTGTAGTATTTTTACTTGCCAAAAATCGTGACTTTAACCTCATCAAAAATTGTAACTTTCTTTGACCTAATCAAATACTGTGACTTTCTCAAATTTGAAATTATGTCCCTTTCCTTTTATGTATTTATTTTTTATTACTTTTTCTGATTCCATATAAATCATACAATGTTTATATTATTATGTATATGTTCAAAAGGAATCGAGCTGATCTCTTTACTTCTTTCTAGACACTTTTTCTTGAATAGATATAAAATAAGTGTTTTTCCTAGCCAAAATTTGCTATTTTTCTTGGCCAAAAATTGTGACATTTTCCAAGCCAAGTTTATAAAAAGAAACTGATAAAAAGAAACAGGTCCGACCTTTTCCATTTACCCCCACCCATCAGTGCCACAGATTAACTTATGTTACCAGTACTTTGGCCTTGAGCTTCTTCTGCAAGTAGCTTAGAAAACAAATAACCCAAAGTTATTTTAAAGGTACGTAAGTAACCAAATACCCGGGTTCAGTGAGTGTGACCAGGGTACGGTCGGTACGAGGAACAGAGATGTACAGAACCCCCAAGTGGAGGTAATGATCTCACCGTTTTTTAGACTTTACTCTTTTGTTTATTTATTTTATTCTAAAATGAAACTGACATTTTTATTATTATTATTTTATTCTGCCATTCGTTAACAAATCATCTGAAAGCTTTCCCGCCACAGCGCATGTCTGATTTTGATTTCCGGTGGAGACGCACCAAACGAGTGTGTGAGGTCGGCGTCTGAAGCTTTCATCGTCTGACTAGAGACTTTCTAGTGAAGGAGGGCATTTGGTTTCTTAATTAAAGGACATCTACTACTACTACTAATAATAATAATACTAATTATCAAAGTCCCAGAGAATTTTATGATTCTGATTTTCTAGAAAAAAAATTCTGGTTTATGCGTATATTATTTATCAGCATGGTCAAATTTAAATATTTTGCACAATTCCCAGTGGATCACCTTTCCTACCCAGTCATGTTAACTCTTGTATTGCTTTTATGCCAGTTCGCTCGATTCTCTTATTATATGATTAAATGTTTCTCTGTCACCACATAATTTACACTTGGTATTTTCTTGCGTATTATCAATTTTTGTTTTGATATGATTAGTCGTTATGACATTATTTTGTGCCGTAATGAATAAAGATTCAGTTTCTCTCTCGACGTTTCCCTTTTGCAGCGCTATCCTTGTCATCTCAGTGATGTAAGTTCCTTAGTTTCTCGCTTGAAATATCCATACAGTTGTTTTTCTTTCCGTTTTTTTTGTTTCCCTAGATTTTTCATTTGTGGTTTCCCTGTTTGTAGTTAAGTTATTTCAGTTGCTATGTCTATTGTTAGCAGCTGTAAATAGTCTTTCTTTGCTTTTTCTGGTACTTTGGTTTGATTTTTCTTTTTTTTTTCTTGAGAAAAAATAAAGAAAAAACTATTTAAAGAAAGAAAAAAGAAGCCCTTAAAAAAAGAAAGAAAGAAAGAATAGAAAGAACAGAAAAAAAAAGAAAAGAAAAGAAAGGAAGAAAAGTAAGAAAGACGTTTATATAAACGGATTACCCAATTCCTAATAGAATACCCCCACTGTGAATTAATTAAGAAGAAAAAATTTCATTTATTATGGATTTTGGCTTTTCAGCGAACAAAAGAGTAAAAATGAAACAAATGGAAAATATTAACAAATACTTGGATTTTAATAGAGATGCTGCGGAACATGAAGTTGATAGTGATACCAATAGTAGTTGATGCACTTGGAATGACCCCTAAAGGACTGGAAAAGAAACTGGGGAAATTGGAGATCAGAGGAGGAATCACGATCATCCAGACAAGTGTGCTTTTAAAATCAGCTAGAATACTTAGAAGAGTCCTGGAGACACGAGGAGAATTGCTGTCACTTAGATTTCAAAGGAAAACCATAAGTGAGATCTGGTGTCAAAACTCGCTTAGAGTAAAAATTCAAGCTCTGCTGCAGAAATATCGTCTAAGGGATACTCACCTACGCAGTACTCCTTTGTGAGCTAATCAGGACTATTCTTGAAATGGATAAGGGAGGAATTTAGACAAATAGATCAAAGGAAAAATTTGGTTGGTGTGATACGGTCGCTTGGAAATAGGAAAGAATAATTATATAAACCTAGATTTTCCTTACAGACGGCAGAGAGACCGAGAGACTGAAAGATGACATTAACAGACGTTATGTATAATATTCACCAAATATCTTTTTGTCTGCCAATCTGTTATAACATAACTTAGACTTATAGATAATGGCTACGGCCTTTAAATTTTCTGCTGTTTGTAATAGGTTCCTCAATGGAACCAACAAAATGAAGCATACTAAAAGTACGCTGCATCCGCAAATGTCTAACCATCACTTGCCTAATGTGCTTCTTCTGTCGACCTCTTCATTTAACCCAGATATCACGTTTTTTTTGTGATTGCAAGCAACATTATATGTCTCATTAATAATTATGATAGTTATAACATTGAGAAGCGACAGAAATCTGAAGCGAAAGAAATGATTTTAATAGTAGAAAAATAATCAGCAAGGAGTTTAGAAGAATAAAAATTAATACATAGATTTAAGAAGAATGACACAATACATTGTCAAAATGGAAAAGCCAGTGATATTGTTTAATTTTTGGCTGAGATGAAAAACGAAAAATATGCAATCAATTTTTTAACCAGAAAAGAAAAGGAAGAGGAAAGCTAAAATATATGATTCAAATTGTACTAAAAGTGTCTCATCGGAAATAGCGTAGTCAAATAATCGATCCAAACAGATGAAAGGATCAATCGCAACCCAGGTGCAGAAGAGAGTTTTCTTTGGAAAATTTAAAACCCTGAGAATAGACTGTGTAATTTGTATGACGTGACGTGTTGGTTACGTGACAGAGAAGACCGTCCACTGCAGGGAGAAATCACGGCGGCCGACACATGGAAGTGGGAGGAAACCCTTCCCTTTTGAGTAACGGTCATAGAGAGTCACCGCTCGAGTAGGAGTTAAGCAACCATGAATGGAATTAATAACTGAAATCTAATTAAGAAGAAAACCGTTGGTGAGATACGCCCACTTGGAGATAGAAAAGAATAATTATAAAAGCCTAGATTTTTCTCACAGACAGTAGAGAGACCGAGAGAAGTCAGACGGGCAGAAGTCGGCCGAGTGAACCCCAATCGCCCCAATTGCTATCGGAAAGCTGGAGAGCAAGAGAATTGATAACCGGAGAACTTCTTAGTGACTAAACTTTTTGAAAAGTTTTGTCGACTGCTACGATAGACTGACTGCTGAGATAAAAGGGGGCCATGGTTTTATGGCATATCAACCATTGTAGGATATTTAATGCTAAATCCTATTTATTTATATATAGTGAATATATATGACTTGGTTGGGTTGGGTTTTATGGCATATCAACCATCATAAGTTTTTTAAAGCCAAATCCACTTTATACACATATATTTTGAATAAATATATGATGTGTAAACACATATTGTTGATAATATTCTTAATCCAGCCTCTTTTTTGCACACAGTTAAATGGTTTTAAGTATTGCTATATAATAGTTACAATTTAACATCAGTCATTTGTTTGCACAAATAGTATATAAGTTGATCTGTCACTGATTTAATTAAATTTTTGATTTCTTGTTACACTTCATGTTAAACTTTTTCTTTGATCTACAATCGTATTAACATAAAGACATTAGAAAATTTCTTGAATAATCTATGGAAGTAAAATAATCATTGTTCTTTTTTTTAGCAAGAGGATAGCATAAGTTTATTGAAAAATAAGGGCAAATATTTCGTCGACCAAATAATAATACTCTGGATTTGGGGGAGGGAAAGATTCTTATAAAAAAAAAACAAAAAAACAAAAACAAAAACAAAAAAAACAAAAACAAAACACCTGGAACTTTTCTATCAACTTTCCATGTATGCAAGGGTTGTTCAAAAAGTTATAAGCCTCTCCCAGATTTAAGATTTGTCGCACACTCCTTACCCTTTTTGAGGGCCTCACCTGCACAGAAATTAAGACAGAAATCAGAATAGCTTTTCTACTTTTATAAAAAGTTGTAGTGTATTGTCATAACAAAAATGTTCTGCTATGACACTTCTTTCTCGGTGAGTCTTTGAATTTTTGTAACGACTTTCGTATATATATATATATATATATATATATATATATATATATATATATATATATATTCATTTGCACTTCCAGTAAAAATTAAGTTTTCCTGAAGATGTTTTCGGTGAAACCTAGGTAGCGAATTTCATCTATTTCATTCGGCTCTGCAAACCTGCTCTATGAAAATATTGAGTTCTTTTTAAATATTTGTTTGACATATAGTCTTTTTGGGATTAAACCAAATGCACAATTACTTTTATCACACACACACACACACGCACACACACACATATATATATATATATATGTGTGTGTGTGTGTGTGTGTGTATATGTCTATATATATGTATATATGTGTGTGTGTGTGTGTGTGTGTATTTATTAACTTGTCTGCACGAGTAAGATGTGCCACAAGGTCAATTTTTATACGGAGTTTAACAGGTCTGAAAAAGAGATTTCCTTCTCCTAAACCTAGGTTAAACAACCGGGTCTTCCCGACTATTTGCTCATAGCTGGAGGGAAAATAGTTGGATTAATATCTTTTAGCTCAAATGTGAAATGCAAACAGTATCGTCCAGGATTTGAACTCCGGGTGCAGTGTTCATTTCCGACGATAATAACAACGATAACCATATGATTGATTGATTGACTGATTGATTGATTTAAATGGCTTGTAAACCCATCAAGAAGTCAGGGAATCGTATTCATTATTCGTACATTATATTTTTGTGTAGTTGTTTCTTAAGAGATTTTGTTGGCACAGGGTCAAACGCAGTTTCTTCCAGGCTGCTGTCGTATCGATACTGCTGTATGGATGCACTACATGGACGCTAACAAAACGGCCGGAGAAGAAGCTAGACGGCAATTACACAAGAATGCTGCGAGCAATCTTGAACAAGTCCTGACGGCAACACCCCACAAGACACCAACTATACGGCCACCTGCTCCTATCACGAAAACTATCCAAGTTAGACGAACCAGACATGCAGGACACTGCTGGAGAAGCAGGGACGAGCTCATAAGTGATGTACTCTTATGGACTCCAATATATGGCCGGGCAAAAGCAGGACGACCAGCACAAACATACATTCAACAGCTATGTGAGGATACGGAATGTAGCCCTGAAGACTTGCCAGAAGCGATGAACGATAGGGAAAAGTTGTGAGAGAGGGTCAGGGATATCCGTGCTAGTGGCACAACATGATGATGATGATGATTTGACCCATAAATGAGACCCTAAAGATATGACTCTACGATAGAGTTTACCAGGGAGTAAAATCAATGAAAGAGTACTCAGCACTCCCCAGATCCGGAACTTCCTCAGCAGATGCAGTTTAGTGTCATACTCAGGATAACTCTTTTGTGCACGGGCTGGGGAAGGTCTTATTCCTCTGCAAGGGAAGCCTCATCGACAGAGCGCAGGCGTCCGTGGTGTCATGGTTATTGTCGTAAAAAAATGGAATTCAAAACCCTGGACAAAGCTGATTACATTTCACACAGCGCTAATAACCTTGGGAAAGATATTCCTATTTACCAACCCCTCCGTCGGGCAGGATATGACACAAGGTCAATTTTCGTGTCGCCGTGTCCATTTCCTAGGACGATAACCATTACACCACGGGCACCTCTTTGGGAAAGATATTAATCTAACTATCCTCTCTTCATTTACGAATGAATAGTAGGGCAGACTGTTCTCTTTCACCTTAGTTTGGTCACCATTCTTGTAGAAGGAAAACTCTGACTTCAAACCTGTTAAACTACACTTAAGAAATAGACCTTCTGTCACATCCTAATCGTATGGAGAGTTTTATATATTTCATGTGGTCGCAGAAAATCTTCCATGCTATTAAATATACAAAAAAATATATATATATTTATTTATTATCATTATTATATAAGAGCTCTATCACAGATATTGAGCACTTTCCAAATTATACCGCATTTGGTCTGCCACAAACCCACGAAGTGATATAGTGGCAACCAACACTGTTATAATATATATATATATATATATATATATATATATATATATATATATGACAACTTGTTTGACAACCCAATAATCCGTACCCTATATCGATCTCCGAAAGTAATAAAAGTTATACAATTGTTTAGAAGATTTATTGTCTGTTTTTTTTCCTTACAAGCCGATATAAAATTAAAACAAACAAACAAATAAACAAACAAACAAACAAAATAAAACAAAAAATAATGTGTATTTTCAAAATACACGCAATAGTGATTGAAAATTTCACTCTTAATTAGCGTCTCTCAGACGATTTAAAACAAAAATTTCTTTTTTTCAAAATCATCCAAAAATCGCTAATTAAGTGAGAAACTTTTAGCACAATTGTTTGTATTTTAAAAACATCCGTTTTTGCTTAATATGTTAACTGTATCTTTTGATACTGAGAACATTTTTAATTTGTTCATCACAGAATAAGCTTTTTTTCCTCGTTAGTAACAATTACAATTAATTAACCAACAAACATTATAATTTGTAATTATTATAATATGATTTTTAACAAAAATAGCGGGGATGGGAAGTAATAATAGAGGTTAATGAAAGCCAAAAGCGTCTTTTAAGCGAGTGTTAAATGAAAGATGGTGGTGGTTATATGTCGTTAGAGACGGCACGAAAGAAGAAGAAGAAGAAGAAGAAGAAGAAGAAGAAGAAGAAGAAGAAGAAGAAGAAGAAGAGAGGAGGATGTGGTCGAATTTACAGGAAGTTGAAGAAAAATAAAAATAGAAAATGATAGGAATGGAAGAAGAAAGTAAGGAAGACTAGAAGAAAATAAAGAAAAGGGAGAGGAGAAAGAAGAGGTAGGTGTCGGAATAACTAGAGGAAGAAGCAAAAAGGAGTAAGGATTAGTGAAACAAAACAGTAGGGGTTACTAAAAGAAGAAGTGGGAGGAAGAGAAGTGGGAGGAAGAGGAAGAAGAAAAGTAATAGAAGAATTAATGCAAACTGAAGAAAAGTGCACACACACACACACACACACACACACACATATATATATATATGCTTTTAATGACATCTAATACCCTTCCATTTACATATCATATTAGTTGTGAGTGGTCGGGTTTCATATGCCACAAAATACGATACATAACTATATTAGCCTCTACAACAGTTAACAAAATGGTATTTTTTATACGAAAGACATTCAATAAATAAGGAGAATTTTTCCTAAGAAGTTGGCAATCGGAAACAATGTTAACTGTTACACCTTTTTCCAAAGAAACCAATTGTGATGGATCCTTTCATGTCCGAGCAGACTCTCCTCTTCTCTTCTTGACCGTGTACGCGCAGTATTTTTTCTTCAGCCGAGAGTCAGTTTTTCCACTCAATGGATTGTCTTTTCGACTCAGATTCTTAGTGGAAAACCTATATTTAACCTATTTGTAAACACAAAACATGTTTCTTCGTACGCATAACACATTCTTCTATCAATTTGACATGGTCTGCTCTTACCAGCCATCAAATATTTGATGACAGACCTCCGTTAAAGCCTGGAGCACTCTTATTTGTTGCCATTTTGAATAGCCTTAAAATAAATATTTTTGCGAGATTGAAATAATAATTGCTATTAACCAATTTCAAAAGTTTCTGAAAAAATACATTTTGAATTATCAAAAATTCTATTTATTTATTGAACAACTCACGTATATCATAGAAATACCCATTACTCTATTGTAAGAAATACATAGGTATAACGTATTATTACTTCATTTGGAGGGCTGAAACCGATAGAAATATAGATGTAATCACTTACACGTCTTGGCATTGAGAAGCAATACCCACAACGGATTTATCAGATTGACGTGCACACACACACACACACACACACACACACACACACACACACACACACACACACACACACACACACATATATATATATATATATATATATATATATATATATATAATTTGTTCGTTGTTATTTGCTGACTGCTGTTATCCGTGTGAGATAACCGGACGTAAATCCAGAGACAGCAGACTTACTGAAACACCGTGTTGGCACAGATTATGTCAAAATAGTTGAAAAAGAACCGAAGCTAAAAGCACTCTTGGTTTGATACTGATCTGGGTAATTAAAGCCGCTTTTATTGTTAGTTGTTGGGCGTTTTTCTTTCGGTTACAGACTCGAAACGAAATCGACGCTACGAATAAGAGACGAGAGGCTTTTCTTTATAGAACTTACCGTCTAGCGAAAAGCTGATTTTCATGAAATTTGGGTCAAAAACTATTTGGGGAATATCTTGAAGACAGTATTTTTTTTGCTTATAGTTTAAAATTTTATAGTTATTTATTAAGCTTCAGTTTGGTACAAGATCAGAGGTATGGAGCGCACAAATCATTGAGTAAGCTTAGTTGAGTTTGACACAAAGATAGAGATATGGAACTTCTTAAATCGTTTCGTAAACTTGATCTAGTTTGGCCCAAGAAAAGAGATATGGAGCTCCCAAAAACTTTTAGTAAGCTTGGTTTCGTTTGGTACAAAGCCAGATTTATGCATCTCCCTGGGCCAAGGATATAGATCTCCCACAATCATTAAGTAAGCTAATTGTAATATGATACAAAAATTGAAACTATGTATCGTAACTAATCGTTTCATGGTTTTGTAAACATCGATTCTAGAGAATTACATGTATGAGGTCTTAATTTATTTACTATACTGCCTATATATGCTCCATTTTAGATATCGAGTTCTCATTTCGTATGTATTTACTCAACCCCTCCGCCACAATCAGAAAGTGACTCAAGATAATTTTAAAAATCTTTAATGATATATATATATATGGGGTCTGATAAAATTATCTCTATGATTGAAAATTGCTGTCGCAAGTGAGTGAATGAGAAATATGTCTTTGAATAGCATCTGCAATACCATTTCAGCTTTGAAAGTCATCTATGAAAGTTTTTTAGGGCATCTTCTCTCACCAAATCTATTCCTTTGCGATTACTTCCTATAAGATTACGTGAAGTTCCAAGTCTTTAAACACAGACCACAGATATATCTCCTAGTAATTACTTCCCCTGAAGTTACTTAAAGGCTCAAGTCTTTAAAAAGAGATCAAAGATCAATCCCCTTGTGGTTATTTCCTCTAGGATTACGTGAAGGTTCAAGTCTTTAAACTTAGACCACAAATCTATTCCTTTGTGTTTATTCCCTGTATGGATACGTAAAAGCTCAAATCTTTAAACTTAGACCACAAATCTATTCCTTTGTGTTTATTCCCTGTATGGATACGTAAAAGCTCAAATCTTTAAACATAGACCACAAATCTATCCCACTGCGAGTACTTCCTCTAAGGTTACGTGAAGGTACAAGATTTAAAACATATACCACAGATCTATCTCCTTATCACTTCATCTGGGGTTACGTGAAGGTACAAGATTTTAA
This sequence comes from Sepioteuthis lessoniana, assembly GCA_963585895.1. Classification (NCBI taxonomy): domain Eukaryota; kingdom Metazoa; phylum Mollusca; class Cephalopoda; order Myopsida; family Loliginidae; genus Sepioteuthis; species Sepioteuthis lessoniana. Next base: position 120,963 of record CAUZXS010003685.1, read on the forward strand.
ACATATACCACAGATCTATCTCCTTATCACTTCATCTGGGGTTACGTGAAGGTTCAAGATTTAAAACATATACCACAGATCTATCTCCTTATCACTTCATCTGGGGTTACGTGAAGGTTCAAGATTTAAAACATATACCACAGATCTATCTCCTTATCACTTCATCTGGGGTTACGTGAAGGTTCAAGATTTAAAACATATACCACAGATCTATCTCCTTATCACTTCATCTGGGGTTACGTGAAGGTTCAAGATTTAAAACATATACCACAGATCTATCTCCTTATCACTTCATCTGGGGTTACGTGAAGGTACAAGATTTAAAACATATACCACAGATCTATTTCCTTATCACTTCATCTGGGGTTACGTGAAGGTACAAGATTTAAAACATATACCACAGATTTATCTCCTTATCACTTCATCTGGGGTTACGTGAAGGTTCAAGATTTTAAACATAGATTACAGATCTATTCCCTTGTGATTACTTCTTTTTGGGTTACGTGTTGGATCCACTCTTTAAATATACACCACAGATCTATCCTCTTGTGATTACTTTCTCCATGGTTACGTAAAGGCTCAAGTCTTTAAACGTTGATCATAGATCTATCCCCCCGTAATTACTTCCTTTTGGGTTATGTGAAGGCTCAAGTCTTTAAACATACACTACAGATCTATTCTCTTGTGATTATGTCCTCTCGGGTTACGTGAAGGTTCAAGTGTTTCAACATAGACTACAGATCTATCCCCCCGTGATTACTTTCTCTAGGGTTACGTGAAGGTTGAAGTCTTTAAACGTTTTCTGTAGACACAATTGATGCATAGAAAGATTTTATTACTTATCAAATTGCTGCGATACTAAAGGTTGGGGAGCCTCCTATTAAAGTGTGTTTAACGTACTGGACTGCGAAATCGTAATAAGTGAGTTTGAACTTCAGCCTCGTGATTGCAGTAGGGATTACCTCCCTTGCTTTCCAATGTGTACTCCTAATCGCTGCTAGGTGATGTGACCTTAGAATCATATGGAATTTCTCTCTTTCTATTCGGTCAGGAGACGCAATTTGTGCATGGATCCCCACTATAAAATAATCTTGTGTCAAATTCCGACTTAGTGGAAACCTCGGTTAAGTTTCTTCTATTCGGTCCTGTTGTGGGTTTCCCCGATAAAGAATACTTTCGCCCTGACATACCTCTTGTCGTATGGCGTACAATACCATGTTTTATGTTTGTCTTCACACAAAAACTTCTATTCAATTAAAGGTCTTTAATTTATACTAAAAGACTCTTCAACTACACTATAGGACTTTTTTTTCTATAATGTGTTCTTTCCCAATTTCATGTTACTTTTATATTCATTCTATTAAATTTGATCAGATAATAAATATGCTGTGGCTAATTTGTCATGAATTGTTTTGTTTTGCTTTAAATTGTTCAGCATGCGAAAATATTAAACCAGGATATATTTATTCTGCAACAAGTATTCGAATTGTGTTCTTCAAATTCAAATAATTGATATTTTTTATCTGTTTTTCACACTGAAATAATTGTAGCGCTGTGTTCTACTACTCCCATTCGACAAATCTACGAAAAAAACCCCTTTAAGTCGTCACTACCATAGCCCATTTCACGACAATACTTTTTGAACACAGCTCATATCTGTTTTTCACACTAGAATAATTGTAGTACTGCATTCTGCACACCATAGCCCATTACTCTATATTATATTCACTTGGAGACTAATACCCTTTGGGAAGGAATAAAGTCCCTCATTTCCCCAGCCATTGGTTAAATAGTACAACTGCTGTTCTTCTACAAGGATTGTTTTGGCATTTAATAATCCACGAAATTTGATATGCCATTAAACAAAGAAACTGAAACTGATACCAATACTAGAGTCAATAACTTGGCGAACACTGCGATGCTTCAGGGGAAATCTTTAGGAATTTATAACTCCTGAGGGAGAGTATTTGAACGATATAATTTTGAAAACAAAGTGATGAACAATAATAAAACAAAATGGGAAATACTGTTTTTTCTTATAGTAAAATTAAACCTTGAATAGCATTAGTTTTCCATTTTTTAAAACTTACATTCCAAACCCGAGAGATAATTCTGCTGGGCCTTGTATATATTTATAAAAATAGTTACTTATATATAAAATACAATGTGACTATAGATAATCTTCATTCAACAAATGGTTATGAAACTTTACCAATTCCTTTGACATCACCTCTTTTAAAGCCAATCAACTATTAAAAAAACTAATTTAAAAACTCACTAAGAAAAACATTTCTGGTGACCAGTTCATTTGTCGTCGTTCCTCTTATAGCATTTCATTCTTCACAAAAGACCTTTCTCCTAAGGTCAAAACTATCTGAAAACAATTAAAAAAACAAATAACGCAAAAAAAATCTTTTATTTCATTTTGCTTGCTCTCTCTCTCTCTCTCTCTATATATATATATATATATATATATATATATATATGTTAGTTGGTTGGGTTGGTTTTATGGCATATCAACCTTTGTAGATTATTTAACGCCAAATCCATTTTTATGCAAATAGTCAGTTCTATTGAAAGCAATTCAGTTTAGCCTGAGTATACAGTTTAATTGTCAAAAACATTTCTATTTCAAGCTATTCAGTTTATTCAAACAGTTCTAATTCAGCCAATTCAGTTTAGTATAAGTATACATTTTGTTTACACACAGTTAAATGTCAAAACTGTTCTGTATTAAACAATTCAGTTTCAAAGTCAAAAACAGTTCCATTTCAAACAATTCAGTTTAGCATAAGTACGCAGTTTAATTGTGAAAACATTTCTATTTCAAGCTATTAAGTTTAGTCAAATAGTTCAAATTCAAAACAATTCAGTTTATCATAAGTATGCAGTTTAGTTTTATTTAACCCATAGATAGGGCCCTATCAGGTGATACCATTCCGGGCCAGAGTGGACCTGGGAGCAATAGCATTGAAGGGGTGCTCCGCATTACCCAAAGCTCGGGCATCACTGGAACCTCACCATTAGATTGTTCATTGCCTTATCCAGGACACTCGTTGATGGTGGGGGGTACCCCTCTGCAGAGGTGCAGTCGGTGTATTCTACAGCCCCAGCCGACTGGGCAATACACAGAGTTAATGTCAAAACAGTTTTATTTCAGATAATTCAGTTTAGTATAAGTACACATTTTAGATGCCAAAACAGTTCTATTTCAAGCAGTTCAGTTTAGCATAAGTACGCAGTTAAAATGTCAAAATAGTTCTAGTTTAAACTATTCACTTTAGCATAAATACGTAGTTTAAATGCCAAAAGCAGTAAACTGAAGAAACCACTGTTTAGTTCTAATTAAGGTATCAGGTGCTACCACTCCGAGCCAGAGTGGACCTGAGAGCGGTTGCAATGAAGGAGTACTCCACATTCCCCAAAGCTCCAGTATTACTGGAACCTCACCATCAGATTGTTTATTGTCATATATCCAGAACACTCTGCAGAGAAACAGTCGGTGTGTTCTACAGCCTCAGCCGACTGGGCAAATATATATACGTGTGTGTGTGTGTGTGTGTGTGTGTGCAAAGCTCTCCTGATGATTTGGGCATTCCAGTAGCCGATAAGAGTATATATGATTACATACCTTAAAATTCCCTTGTTTAGGCTGGAATGACGTTAGCTGACGAAAAAATCAGTCAGTTTTCGATTCCAGCGAGGAACATCTCGCGTGTCTCGCCACACTGAAGAAACAGGTTGTCTGTGGAAGTCAATATATATATATATATATATATGTTAGGTTAAAGACCACAGATTGTTTCCTTTACAAAATCTTAACGTGAAGACGTTCGAGTCTTCTTGTTATTTTTCTTATGTCTGGGTCAAGATTGTAATTTACTAAGCGTTTCGCTCAGATGTGGCCCACTCGTGAAGGTTAGTTAGTCGAGTTTGCTAACCATTACACCACCCGAGGTCAAGATGGTGAAGAAAGTGCCTCATAGTAGCCCAAGCGCTTTCGAACATTTTGCTGGTCGTCCTCAGGAGTAGTATTAGGTGATATTTGACGGACGAATGTGGCCCAAGGCCTTTTTTTAGGTGGGTCTGGGCGCAGGGCCGTGGCTCAGACGTGACCGATGGCTCCAAAAATGCCTCGGGCTCCGTCGACATTCCACTAATGAGTTGTGTTAGGTTGTTTGTTGTTGCTGTGAGTATCGTTTATATTTATTTGGAGAGTTTTCTTCATGAGAGGGATGGCTCATTCAGTTCGGGTGGGTGGTAATGTTAGTTATTGAATATGTTTAATATGTTAATACCTGTGTCGAATGCTGTTTTATTTATTTTTTTTATAGTTATAGCTTCGAGTGGTTTCTTTGGTTTCCTTATTTTTTCATGGAATATCAACCTTTGTAGGTTATTTAATGCCAAAGCCATTCTTCTAAAAGAACAGTAGTGGTACTATTTAACCCATAGCTGGGAGGATGAGGGGGTTCATGCCTTTCCCACGAGTATTTGCCCGAAAGTGAACATAATAGCGCGACTGGAATGCGAACTCGCTTACTACGATTCCACTGTCCATCGCTTTAACCATTACACCACGAGGACACCCCCTTATAGCTGCGAGGATTTATTGTTATTTTTTTAATATGATTTTTGTATTATTAATTAGGATCTTTCTTATATCTGGGGATTTGAGTTTGTCAGTGTCTTTGTAATGCTTTATATATATATATATATATCAGAGGCGGAGACGGGACTAGTGCTACTCGTGCCCGGCACGACCAATAACTCGGTCAATGTTATTCAAAATGGATTAAAAATCATCCATTAATTTCAAGCAAACATACTTAGTCTGATCTCAATTAAATTACGTATCTATTCATGTTTCGATAACTAAGTAGCCAAAAGTTCTTAACTATATCTGGGAATAATACAACGATGCTGTTTTGAACGGATGGTCTTTATCCGGCCACCGTCAGATTCATTGAACATCCCATAAAATCGGCTATAATGTTGAACGCGCTATCCGTGCCTGGCACTAGACCCTTATAATAACAGTAATGTTAGAGAAATACGCTTTTGGTTGTAGCCAATAGGAAGAGCAACGCTAACTCCGTGCTCAAAAATCTTAGCACATTCTGACTGCTGATAGATTTCTTGGGAAGAGGGAGAGAGAGAGAGGGAGAGAGAGAGAGGGGGGGATAGCAGATTAGAGCCGTCGCCGACGTCATCATCATCGCTATGGTAAATGTTGGTTAAACAGCGTATTTTAATTCGTTTTTTCACTAACAGATGTCTATTTCTTTAATGAATGTTGCATATATTACATTCTGTAACTAAAATTTGTTTATTTGAATACATTTTCAACTAATAATCTTTATTTTAAGCGAAATTGAAACTACTAGCTGTGTCTGTGTATATTGTCATCAGTTTCTTTATTCTAATAAACATATTTTTCTCGTCATAGTAATGAACATCTTCTCTTTTCTTCTATACTTTTGAAAGGAAAAAAATTATCTTATCTACTGTATTAACAAGACTACAAATTATGTAGTATCTTCATTGTTTACAAAAAAAAAACACCATGCAACGTACGTTTGTCAATCTGTGCTATACAATGGAGAATCACGCAATAGCAACTATGATGACTTACTTTGGGTCCACGGACCACGGGTTGGGAACTGAAGTTGACAGAGGGCGGGAGGGGCACGAGTAGCAAAAATAGGCTAGAGTCGCCACTGATACATATATATATATATATATATATATGTGTGTGTGTGTGTGTGTGTGTGTGTCATGGTTCAAAGAGACATAGTTCTTTGTTTAGCTTATTTTGTCAAAATGCCAAGATAATAGGCCATTCAGTAAAACCTAAATTCACTACACAAGCGAATGACTTTGTAAAAATTTTACTTGCTAAACATTTCTTTATAGTAGGCAACTAACAGCAATTTGGGATTTATAATTATAATGTCTACTTTGAAAGTTTACGAGTAATTATATGTTGGTCATGTTCCAAAGTTACACATTGGTATGTAAAGTGGCTATGTAATATATATGAGACAAACAAAACAGATGTTTTTTTTTATGTTTACTGTATTGAAAGACGCTTCGTGTTTATACGTAAAAAGTTTTTAAAAAATCCAATTTGAATGTGGCACACGAAGCAAACGTAGTTGTACATCACAACGTTAAGTGTTACGAATCGACACTATTTCGTGGTCATTTTGACACATTGAATGATCCTGGATAGACAGATAGGACTTACCTATTCTTCCTTAGGAAGGCAACTTCCCAGACGGCGATTACAAAAATTATCTTATGATGACGATAAATCTAACCTTCACCCTTTACCAGGGTAGTGGTGCTTGAAGAAACAGCTATTTAAGACTGGACATTAACAAACCTGTACCTCCCAGATTGATTTATTTCTTCTCAGCTGCCAAAGGTTTGATGACAGACCTCTGTTCGAGCCTGTTTGAATTGCTGCTATTTTGAATAGTCTAAAAACAAATATTTTTGTGAGACTAAAATAATTTTTACTTTAGACCAATTCCAAATAATGCAAAGTTTACACTAATAGAAAAAAATTCTTTAAGAAAAAATTTTCCTTTTTTTGAAAAAAATCCCCTTATTTATTGAATGACCTTGGTATATAAGCTCTATCAACGATATTGAGCTCTGTAAATGTATAAATATCTCAAACTACATTATATATATATATATATAGGGTGGAACGATAAAATTGTCGTCCTAAAGAAAACAACACTACAGCTTTATTTTAAAACTTTTATTGAAAAAATCAATTCAGGTAACTTGATTATGTTGTAGAACTGACATCTATTCAATGTAGCCGCCTTCAGCCTCAATCACCGCTTCGATACAGATCTGGAACTTTGAGCATGCCGTTTCCACAAGCGCCGGCGGGAGCTTGGCGAATACTCAGCGGATGGCGGCGATCAGTCTGGTTTGGTATTGTGGGAGGTCATGTTGGTGATGTTCTCGACGTATGACCAAACGAAGTAGCCTAGCGGGTTCAGATCAGGGGAGTAGGGGGCCAGTGAGAGAAGGGTACAAAGTCGTAGCACTCTTTCTGAAGCCAAGCCTGGGTCTCTTTGGACTTGTGGGCCGGCACCGAGTCCTGCTGCCACACCCAGGGTCTGCCACCGGCCACCTGATTGCACCAGGGGATTACCACACTCTTCAGCACCTCCCGGTACACTTTGGTGTTGACTTTCAAGCCGACTTCGAAGATGTGAGGTGGCATGATGTGGCCCTCACTTGAAACCACACCAAAGACCATAACCGTAGTCGGAAACTTTGTTTTCATCACCCTGGGAACATCCCTGTTATCCGTGCCAATCCAGATTTGCATTTTGAGGGTGCTGGCAATGGTCCTGTTGTCATAATTTGGATCGGTAGAGGGCATGAGTTATACAGCGGCGCATCTCCGATCTCGCTCGTTGAACATTGTGTCACTTTCAGACATGATAGAAGGCTCCTATCACTCTAGGGATTTGTACACGACTGGCCAACTAGTAGATGGTCTTCAACGAAAAAAGAAAACCGGTTTTTATTAAACGCAAATGGAATCATGTCCTATTTTCTAGGGCGATAATCTTATCGTTCCACCCTGTATATATGTATATATATATAAGACGAACAAAACATGCCGGGCATTGCTGGTTCTCTAATGGATTCTTACGCATTGACGCCCTAGTTTTGACCGGCCAGTAAGGACTTTCATACATCGACTCTGTGGGGACACAGGATGCTTTTAAAAAAAGTGACGGGTGATAGGGTTAAATGGTGTGTATGTGTGTGTGTGTTTGTGTGTGTGTGTGAAAGAGAGAGAGAGAGAGAGAGAGAGAGAGTGAATGAGTGAGAGAGAGAGAGAGAACATAAATACTAGTGTGTAAAACAATTATAACGCATATGGTGTCATGCAATTGAAAACAGGGGTATTAAGTGTCTTTAAAGATGCTTGTTCTGTGATACCTTATATGCTCTCGTAGCTGAATTGGTAGAGCAGCTAATACGTAGTACCAGGTTTTCCCGTGACAGAAGGAGACATGAGTTTGAATCTCACCGGGAACTTATTCTTTATTTTGTTATCAATCAACACTTTTCCTCGTTGTCGGAAAATGACGGCCCGATGAAAAGCAATAAGATGAAAGATAGCAATAGCCAAAAATCTTTTTAAAAATATGATTGACAACTTCATCTAAAAATATTTTAAAGATTACTCTTAAAACATTTAAAAATTACACTTAAAACTGCAAGTAGTCCAGTCGGCTAGGGTTGTAGAATGCAGAGAAAGCATCTCTGCAGAGGGGTGATATTCCCCAACGAGTGACCTAGATATGACATTAAACTATTTGATGGTGAGGCTTCAGTCATGGAGCTTTGGGAACGTGGTGTACGCCTTCAGTGCCATTGTTCCCAGGTTCACACTGTCCTAGAGTGGTAGCACCTGATAGGGTCCTGTCTATGGGTTAAATAGAACGAACTATGCGCGCAAACAAATGACTGATGTTAAATTGTGACTTATATAGAAATACTTGAAACTATTTAACTGTGTGCAAAAAAAAGCGCCCAGGCTCGTTTAAGAATGTTATCAACAAATACATATACATATTAAATATATATGCATAAACAAGATTTGGTATTAAATAACCTATAATGGTTGATACACTATAAAACCAAACCAAACCAAATCATATATATTCAATATATATGTATAAAGAGGATTTGGCATTAAATGACATACAATGGCCGATATGCCATAAAACCAAACCAAACCAAACCAAGTATATTTAATATATATGTATAAAGAGGATTTGGCATTAAATAACCGACAATGGTTGATACGACATCAAACCCAACCAAACCAAATCATATATATTTAATATATATGTATAAAAAGGATTTGGTATTAAATAACCTAGAGTTGTTGATATGCCATAAACCCCAACCAAACCAAATCATATATATTTAATATATATGTATAAAGAGGACTTGGTATTCAATAACCCTCAAAGGTTGATATGTCATAAAACCCAACCAATCCAAACTGAGTGAAAATAAAAGAAAACGAAAAATTCCACAAATACTTTGATATTACCAGAGAACTTAAAAACCTATTGAACATGTAGGTGACAGTGATACCGATTGTTGTTGGAGCTCTTGGACTTCAATGAAAAACCACCAGTTATAACAAGTGCAAATATACTGCAATTAATAATAATAATAATAATAATAATAAAGAGTCGAAGATTACATTAAAAATGCAGCGGAAGCCTGTTTACAGCCTCAACAAAACAAAAATAACCAGAAAACATATATGGGAAAAAAACTAACAGTATGGACATTTCCTGTGACAAATAAGCGACATCTCACACGAGAAAACTTTGACATGGCTAAGAAAGGGAAATCTTAAGAGAGAAACTGAATCTCCTCTGATAATAGCACAAAACAACGCCATAAGGACTAACTATGTCAAATCAAAAATTGACAAGACGCAAAAAAATAGCAGATGCAGGTTATGTGGTGATAGAGATGAACGATCAATCACATTATAAGCAAATGCAGTAAGCGCAAAAAGAGTATAAAACTAGACACAACTGGGTTGGCAAAGTGATCCACGTGGAACTGTGCAAGAAGTTTAAATTTGACCATACGAAAAAGTGGTATATGCAAAACTCAGAATTCGTCCATGAAAATGAGATGCACAAAGTTCTCAGGGAATTTGAGATACAAATGGATCATTTAATCTCGGCCAGACAACCAGGCCTACTGATAATCAACAAAAAAAAAAAAAGAGAACGGTGGACTTTGCCGTTCCGGCTAAACACAGGGTAAAACCAAAAGAAAGTGAAAAGAGAGATAAGTACCTAGACCTTGCTAGAGAACTGAAAAAAACCGCGGAACATGTAGGTGATGGTGACACCAATTGTGAGTGGTGCACTCGATACAGTCACCGAAGGATTGGTATAAGGGCTGGAGGACTTGGAAATTAGAGGACAAGTGGAGACGACCCAAAGTACAATATTTTTGAGATCAGCCAGAATACTGTAAAGAGTCCTGGAGACTTGAGGAGAGTTTCAGTAACTCAGACTCCAGTGAGGGATCAGTAGTTAACACTGTTGTGAAAAACTCTCGAAAGAGGAAAATAATAATAATGACTCTCTGGTTGCGCAAGGGGTAGTGTCCAACAGTTCAACTGAAGATAATAACCGTTAGACTGCTTACACATGTGATTTATTGATCGTAATACAATTACTACTACTAATAATAGTAATAGTGAGTAGAAAAAGATATATTCTAACTGCTATATTCTAACTGAAAACACGTCTATATTACAGGAAGAAAAAACTATAAATTATTGAAACTCTCAATATAAAGATTAGTATACCATCCCCAAACAAGATCAACTTCAAATATAGCAGCCACATTCTAAAATGCTTTTAACACTTTTCCCGCCAATTCTTTCTCATGCCTCAAGTAAATTTTTTTCTTTTATAAATTCTTTTCCCACATATTTATCCTATTACTCTTTATATGAATGTATTTGACTTATCATTGTGTTTGTCAATTCTTCATTTGGTCCATCGAAGATGGTTGCAGTTGAAGCAGAAAGTACATGGGAAACACTGACGGCTAAGGTACTATTTACCAACCCCTCCGCTCGGGCAGGATATGACACAAGGTCAATTTTTAAGCGGAGTTTAACAGGTTTGAATTCAGAGTTTTCCTTCTCCTAGACTAGTTGCCTAACCAAGGCTGAAGAACCTAGTCTGTCCTACTATTTACCCATAGCTGGAGGGACAATAATTGGATTCATACCTTTCCCAAGGGTATTAGTGCAATGTGAAATGCAATCGGTCTCGTCCAGGATTTGAACTCGTATCGCCGCGTTCATTTCCTACGGCGATAACGACTACACCACGGGCACCTCTGACGGCTAAGGTATTACTGAATTCTTTCTCGCTGAAGTCCGTCTGACTACTGTCCACCGACAAATTGTCCTTTCGACATACATGCTTCGACTAAATGTCCCATAGCTAACAGTATAGTTCCTCTATTTATATTATCTGGGGGCCTGCCACTTTTGTCCAATGGCGATCGATGTTCAATCGCCAGTATTTCACTTTATTTCTATAAGACATATATGATATATATTCATATCGAGTACAAATAATTTTCAAACAGATTTATTTGATCCTAACAAGTACTAAGACACCAAGTCAGAGTGGACCTTATATTATATAGAGGCCTACCACTTCCGTCCACTGGCGATCGATGTTCAATCGTCAGTGTCTCACTTTATTCCTATAAGACATATATGATATATATTCATATCGAGTACGAATAATTTTCAAACATTTATTTGATCCTAACAAGTATTAACACACCTGACCAGAGTGGACCCGGGAGTAATAACTATGAAGGGATATTCTGCACTCTTAGGCGTTTTAGAACTGGAATCTCACCATAAGATGCAGTTTAGTAATTTACTTAGGACACACTTTTTTTCGAGGTCTTATCTTTCGTCAGAGTAAAGTCTTATCTTTCTTTCACAGTAATTGCCAACGTGAAGGACATGCCTCATCGGTGGGACATGGTAATATTTTCGTGAGGCATGCAATATTTTAGGTGGGACTTGTTTAGAGACCAAGTTAAAGGCTTTTTAAGATTCCTTCACGTGAATTGCTGTAAAATTTTGAATTTGTAAGAATTAAATATTAAAGAGAGAGACAGAGACAGAGAGAGAGAGACAGAGACAGAGACAGAAAGAGAGATGGGGGGAGGTAGAGATATGATCAAACGTAATAAGACAAATAAGATTTGGTTTGGTTTCTTAATGGCATATCAACCTTCCTAAGTTATTTAATGCCACAGCTAGCTTTGTAGAAGAACAGCAGTGATACTATTTACAAATAGAAATATTTATTTGTATTTATTTATTGTTTTCGACTAGCTTCGACTGTAGGTCATCGTCAGGAGAGAAAGATTTTGTGGAGAAAAGTTTTTATAACAGTTTTTAAAACAATTTCTAAAATGTTGATAGGCTCTAAAAGAAGCGACGAAAAATGAGCTGGCAATATAGTATACTCGTTCGTCGAATAAAAATTATTTACATTCACCTTGTATTTTATATATAAGCAGATATTTCTATGAATATAAATAAGTTCCTGCATAATGATCTTCCGTTTTTGGAATGTAAAATTTAAAAAAAATATACAGTATAAATCCTATTCAAAATATCAACAAGAAAGAACAATATTTACCATTTGGTTTTATTATTGGCATCACTTTATTTTAAAGATTATATCATCGAAACCCTTAGCCTCATCAGGTATGCACTCTTGAAGTCTCACACTCAAGTTTGGCGAAACTTGCCAGGTCATTGCCTCTGGAACTGATGCGATTTCATCACAAATAAAGTGAGTCAATTGTCTGCTGGCTACGTTTAAAGACTTGAGCCTTCAAAGGAAGTAATCACAAGGGGATACATCTGAAATAACTGTTGCGTTGCAATGATAGAGTAACCATTCTTTTAATAAATTGCAGACTCAAACACGTGATGTACACCATTCCACGTTAGGACAACAACTAAAATAGCTTGGCCGTTACTTCTCAAATACATACTTCCCTTGACATACCTTACGTTGGATACCACATTTTAAATTCAGGATATTCCGTGGGATCCTGTATTTTATCAGTTTTTCGTTTTTCTCTAATTTCTTCTTCTTCTTCTTCTTCTTCTTCTTCTTCTTCTTCTTCTTCTTCTTCTTCTTCTTCTTTTTACCATCTGCGAGTTTTTCACACCAGCAATAGCTTTAGTGGAGTCTGAGTAACAGCAAATGACCAGAGGTTTTTATGGCTCTTCTGAGTACCCTAGCCGATCTTAGCAATGCTATAGTTTGGATGTTTTCTAATTCTTTCAGTTTTTTTCCATGCTGTTGGAGACCGTTCCAAGCGCACAAATTATAATTAGTATTACAGTCACCTTCATTTTAGAGTGCTTTTTAGTTCTCTGGCAAGGTCTAAGTACTTGTCTCTCATTTTGTTTTTTGTTTTTGTGTGGAGGGGTCCGCCAATGGCCTGGAAGACCGGGGTTCAATCCCAGGTTGAGTCATACCAAAGAATCAAGAGATAGTACTTGATCCAGCCTTGCTCAACACTCAGCATTATAAGGTAAGGATAAAGAGTAAAGTGGAGCAATCCAGGGAATGGAGTAGCACCTTTCTTATACACCTCCGTATAGTAGCTATTGAAAAGGGAGCCTTTGGGTCACCCTTGACTAAGGTTACCAACTTTACTTACTTTATTATTATAATTATTATTATTATTTTTCGGGTAATTCGGAGAAAATATACTGTTTAACTGCAAAAAAGCGAGGAAGAAATAATTTTGCATTTTAAACGAAGTAGCCACCAAGTTCAGTAGTTTAGATTTTGGTCAGTTCAACCCAGTTAAAAAATGATTCTTGCTTGCCGCAGAAATTTTAGCGAAGTATTCAATTAATGTGATTGCCAGATTTTGAAGATAAGTTAAATGTCTTTTGTTTTGATTTGATCGATTTGGTCTATTTTATCTACTTTCACCCTCACCTCCAGCCCGCCAATGATCGATCTCTGATTGATTGGGTAAAGAGAGAGCGGTTGCTTTCGACTGCTGGATTCATAGGGAGATGCAATGGTTTCTGCCAAGAACATATCTTGCGTCTGTCTAGATCCAGACATCTCTTTCTCTCTTATACAAACATATGCCAATGTGCATCAATATATATAATCTTGGGTATATAATCTTGGGTATATAATCTTGGGTATATTTATAGACACACGTATATTATAGCGTATTTCCAGCCATACGACTAAGAGCAAATTTTAGATAGTATCTCCTATGTTGGTACGTTCACCTTCGGGCAAATACCCTTGGGAAAGATATGAACCCCCTTATCCTCCAAGCTATGTGTTAAATAATACCACTACTGTTCTTCTAGGAGAATGGCTTTGGCATTAGATAACCTACAAATGTTGATATGCCATTAAACAAAGAAACTAAACCATCCTATGTTGGGAATTACGGAGTATATATATATATATATATATATACACTAAAATACACGAAGATAAATATGTTCATATATGTGCATACACACACACACGTACATATATATATATATATATATATATATACACTATTACGCTCACAAACGCATACACCTAAACACAAACACACATACTCACACAAATATATATATATATATATATGTATATACGCATTCATTATTATGCATAAAAATATGCAAGTATATATGCTCACATGTATATATATATATATATATATATATGTATATCTAGACTCACTCTCACAGACACAAGCATAGACATTTGAATTCATATACATACGTATGTAAATATGCGATATGTATGAATATATTAATATATATATATATATATTCTATCACAGACATGCGTATATATACGCACACAAATTTATTTCTATATTTCAATCATACATCCTAGATGCATCAAGGAGGTCTTCAGTGATGCAACTGTCTTCATTGTCGATTTCGGGTTATTACTGCATCATATCGGCTCCGACAGTAACCCCGGCATGACTCTGGAAGAGCCAATCCGCCTCCGTGATCGCGACGTGCTACGCTCGTGCCTCTACCAAAGCAAAGAAAAATTAAATAAACAAAGGCCGTTCTTACAGACATCTGTCCTTTAGTAAACAGCCAATGAAAACAAGGCATTCCACACTCCTCTGCTATATAATACCATCTTTACCTCATCCGGTTTTGGCTGTCTACTTCCGGAATCGGTACCGAGGTAAGATGTTATTTTAATACTCGTCCATGATTTACACTTCACAAGACTTACACGAATCTCCCACCAAAACTATCCTATACAAATACTTCCAAACTAACATAAATTAAGCCTCTACTCAAAACTATACAGTCAGTCTTTAACTTTTACCTTATACCCTTATTCGAAGCCGAAAAAAAAAAAAAAAAGGAAAAACTCCTGTTTATTTGGCTCACCAAATCATTTACTGCAGATTAATTCATACTTATATCCGTATATACAAGTATACATGCATATATAGACTCACAGACACACACTCATATATATATATATATATATAAATTTATATATATATATAAATTTATATATCCATGTGTACATACATATAAACATGCATATCGTGACACACACACACACACACACTCTCACACACTCCCCCTCCACCCCACGTGTCTATTCTGTTTTATTTATCCATTGGATCTGAAGAAGTCCTGTTATATTTTTCTTCGTGTTTTTGGTTTACACCAGAAACTGAAAAACAGGATGGAAATAATTCATAATCCTAAATTAACCGGTCTTTGATTTTTTCTTAAAGATATATATATATATATATATATATATATATATATATATATTGAATTTGATGTACAAGGAACATTACTTTAATTTTTTATTTAATTTTTTCTTGCAAGGGAGCGTATACAAGGATCAAAAGTGTGTAAGAACTCATCATTTTTTCCAGGTTGTCTAAAACTAATGTCCATTCTCTGATAATGGTCAATACATCTGCAGACAAATTAAGATACTGAATTATCTTTGGCATCTTAAATATACGTGGTGCATTCAATAAGTTTACAGAATTTTTTGTACAGGCATCTAAAATTGTCGTATACTCTTGGAAATTCAGTATGTTATTGCTATACATCATATGAGATGACTGGCCAATTTCAGTTTCAAATGAACAGCTACAGCAGCAATTGGAATACACCCTACTAAGTGGCATAAAAGATTCAAAGAAGGTAGGGAGTCAGTGAGGGATGATGAGAGGTGTGGGAAGAGTAAGGAAGTTAATACACCAGAGTTGATTGGCCAAAGGGTTAGGGTAAGGGTTACTATGTTGAGGTTTTAAGGGAGTTCAGGAAGAGATTCCGTCGGAAGAGGCCAGCACTCTTCAAATCGTGTCAGTGGCATTTCCACCAGGATAATGCACCAGTCCACAACTCCATCCTTGTCACAGACTATTTGACCAAGATGGGCATTAAGACAGTTCCTCACCGTCCCTATAGTCCAGGCCATGCTCCCTGTGACTTTTGGCTATTCCCTAAGCTCAGAGGCTGTCGTTATGAGACAACTGAGGAGATGAAAGAGGCTGTGACGAAGGTCATTGACACCCTCACACAAGAGGACTTCAATGGGGTCTTCCAGAAGTTGTTGGAACAGTAAAATAAGTGCATTGCAGCCGGAGGAGATTACTTCGAAGAGGACTAGAGTTTTATGTGTGTACTATCAATAAAAGTGCCCATACGAAAAAAGTCTGGAAACCTATTTAATGGTCCTCGTATATATATATATATATATCCATATTCGTGGTGCAATGGTTACTTTCGTAAGGAATTGTCACGGTGATCTGAGTTAAAATCCCGGACAAAAATGTTTGCATTTCACATAGCACAAATACCCTTGGGATAGATATGAATCCAATTATTCTCCTTGCAGCTATGGATAAGTAGTAGGGTAGAGTGTGCTCTTTAACCCTCGTATAACAACCGGTCTGGGAGAAGGAAAACTCAGAATTCAACCCTGTTAAACTCCGTTAAAATTGACCTTGTTTCGCATCCAGCTCCTGCAGAGGAGTATATATATATATATATATATATAGAGAGAGAGAGAGATAGTAAGTTAGTGACCGTAGTCGAGGACGACTCAAAGGCTCCCTTTTCAATACTCCATTCCCCGGATTTCTCCACTTACCCTTGATTCGTACCTTATAATGCAAGTCAGTATCAAGTACCATTTTTGAGCCTTTGGTATAAATCGACCTAGGATTGAACCCCGGTCTCCCGGACCATTGGTGAACACTCTACCCAATTATCCAAAGGTCCGGTTATATATATATACATATATATATAGAGAGAGGCGGGAGAGTGACTGCCACTTCTATACAGAAGAAGGCCTGCTCAGATCTACTAAAAGTACTCGTCGGAGCGCATGTGAATCTTCTGGCCAAGTTCAGCTTTTCAAGCACTGTTGTATATGTGACTAGCAAGATAACAATCTTTCGTTGGAATTGCCTCCGTATTCTCTCATATGGCTTCTCAAAACTTCTATAGTCCCTTTGTCATGGAAAAGTCATAAGTTTCCAGTAGGTTAACGTGGGATTGGGCATGTATAAAAAGAAGTCTGCGATTGTTTTCCCTCATGAGATCTTGGTTTCTTTGTTTAATGTCATATCAACCATTTGGGTTAATCAATGCCAGAATTATTCTGTTGAAGTGATGATATTTAATTAGTGGGAATAAGGGGTCATGAGACTGGCAAGTCCATATTTGGACAAGCAGACCTTACTACATATATGCGGGCTGAAAAGTGTTTGGTACAGAGGTCAAATCCTGTTTCCGATGTTCTCGTTTTGAGATAGATTTTTCGATTGTCTGTGCTTTACAGTCATCTCAGATAATTTTTTTCCAAGTTGATAGATTTTTCGACATCCACCGAAGTCTCCAAGATTCATACTAAGCTCTCTGCGGTTATTTTTGACAACATCCTTAAAACGTTTTTTGAACTAATGTCTGGAACATTTACCATGTAACTCTTCATGAAACAGTTGCTTAGGATAACCTGACATTCTCCATCCTAGAAAGGTGCTCAGCCCAACGCATCTGATTGGGAATAAGGAGCATCTCAGTATTAGATATATTAGCTTGTTGGAGATCAATTGTGCCTGATATGTGTGTATGGTGTGTTTATGAGTATCAAGTGTGTGTGAGAGTCTCTCTCTCTCTCTCTCTCTCTCTCTCTCTCTCTCTCTCTTTCTTTGTGTGTGTGTGAACAGGTGTACAATATAGAAAATCAAATTAAATTGTTTCGCAAAAAGAAAAGAAATGTTATTGTTTTTATCTACTTTATTTTCTGTATGAAGAAAAAATAATTTTTTCATCGTCTTTTAACAACTATCACACATGCATAAAAAAAGTAAAGTTGGCGACCGTAGTCGAGGGCTACCAAAAGGCTCCCTTTTCAATAGCTACTACACCGAGGTGTAGGGGAAGGCCCTACTCCTTTCCCTGGATTGCTCCACTTTACCCTTGATACGTACCTTATATTGCTGAGTGTTAAACAAGTTCGGCAATATCTTCTTTTAAAAAAAAGTTAGGGAATCGTTTATAGTACTATTTTAAAATTGTTTGGTATGACGCGACCTGGGACACATGAAATAAGACTTTTATAGCAATAAAATAACTGACAGCATGCAATCCCAGTTAATATGAATGGTTTTTCTGCTGTCATGCAAAAAGAAAAATCTTTGCGAACTGAACTAAATTCTAATTTGTTTACACAAGCAATTCTTATTTAAAAAGGTAGTGTATTGTGCCAAAGAAAGCCGGAGAGAGAGAGGGGGGGTAAAGAAAGAGATAGAGGTAAAAAGAGAGAGTGATAGGAGCAAAGAGAGGGAGAGAGAGAGAGAGAGACAAAGACAAAAAGGAGAGAAAGAGATAAAGATAAAGAGAGAGAGTAAAGAAAGAAAAAGCGATTGAAAGAAGGGGAGAAAGCAGAGAGAAAGGGGGAGAGAAAGAAGTAGAGAGAGAGAAAGAGAAAAAGACAGAGGGAGAGAAAGAAAGAAAGAAAGAAAGAAAAAGAGAAACAGAAACAGACGTACAGAGGTAAAGAGAGGGAAAGAGAGAGAGAGAAAGAGAAAGATATAGAGACAGTGACAGGAGAGAGAGAGAGAGAGAGAGAGAGAGAGAAAAAAGAAAACAGAGAAACTGAAAGAAAGAGAGAGATAGGAGAAATAGACAGGAAAAAAAAGGAAAGAGAAACAGAGATAGACAGACAGAGAAAGAGGAGAAAGAAAAACAGACAAAGAAAGAGATAGAAAGACAGAAAAAAGAAAAAGGGAGAAAGAGAGTGAAAAAGAGATAAAGAGAAACAATCAGAAGAAGAGAGAGAGAGAGAGAGAGAGAGAAAGAAAGAGAGAGAGAGAGAGAGAGAGCGAAATGCCGTCTTGAGGACCTACCACGAGCGGTTTTGATTTCTTTCTTTAAGTGCATATCAACCGTCGTGGGTTATTTAATACCAAAGCCAAACTTGTTGACGAACAGCAATGATACTATTAAGCCAATAGCTTGGGGGATAAGAGAATTCATACCTTTCCCAAGGGTATTAGTCCAAAAATGAAAGTGATAGCACGACTGGAGTTCGAACTCGCTTACTTCTTGGCTGCAGTCCAGTACTTCAGCCATTACTCCACAGGGATTCCCTCCTATCCAAGACCGAAAGGGACAGACCGAAAGGGACAGATGGAAAGAGAAAGAGAGAGAGAGAGAGAGAGAGAGAGAGAGAGAGCGTCAAAGGAATCTGTGCTATCAGAGGCCTTTGATGATGATGATGATGATGATGGAATTAAATGTGTTGTTTATTTTTACATCATTGTTATACTCCTAGAAGTTCGGCAATATCTTTTTTTTTTTTAGTTAGGGAATCGTTTATAGATTACTTTGTAAATTCCTGCTTCAGTATGGAATACGTTCTTTTTTCTTTTTATAATATTTTTGATTGCTCTTGAGGTGTTTGTCTAGATATTTATTCTAAGATGGTGTTAGGAGGGTTGCGTGAACGTTGCTGGAAATTAAGGGTATCAAGTTTGTAACGAAATGTAACTTACTATTGTAGCCGAGGAGTCTTCCGGGTACTTGGATAAAAAAGAAAGGTTAATTCTGAAATAGATTATAAAATAAAAAAAGGGATCAAAACAAATAACAGGAGGGTGAGTTGAACAGACATTGTCTTTTTACGTGTTTACATATTTTTGGTAATAAGAAAAAAGGAAAAATTTGTGCCTTTAGATTTTGTAGTCAGTATATATACTTTACTACATGGACGCTAACTAAACGGCTGGAGAAAAAACTAGACGGAAATTACACAAGAATGTTGAGAGCAGTATTGAACAAGTCCTGGCGACAACACCCCACGAGACGCCAACTATACGGACACTTGCCCCCCGTCACGAAAACTATACCAGTCAGACGAACCAGACTCGCAGGACACTGCTGGAGAAGCAAGGACGAGCTCATAAGCGATGTACTCCTGTCGACCCCCACATATGGATGTGCAAAAGCAGGACGACCAGCACGAACTTACATACAGCAACTATGTGAGGACACAGGATGTAACCCTGAAGACCTGCCGGAGGCGATGAATGATAAGGAGAAGTGGCGAGAGAGGGTCAGGGATATCCGTGCTGGCAGCACGACATGATGATGATGATGATGATGATGATATATACTTTCGCACGTGTGCATCAATTTTTGTTTGTGTACACAGATGAGTCTTCCGAGTACTGTGATAAAAAAGGGTTAATGCTAAAATGAATTATAAGTAAAACTGTTGGGAACGAATAAATAAATTTAAAAAATTTAAATTGAATTAAAAAAAAAAAAAAGAAGAAAACTTAAATTTGCAGAAACTCCCAGAGGTCTCTGACGGGAAAAAGGGACGACGCATGCGTAAAAAAAAAGCAACCTCTTGACAAAGAGGAACAGGCTTTCTTTCTCTTTCAGGCGGTGACCAGCGATTTGACAACACCATTTTTTTGTCTGGTGTTTGGGCACCACGCATACGTCTTTGGACGTGGCGTTGGTTAGTCCCTTTCACCCAGTAGCAGCTCTCTCTCTCGGTCAGCATTATGCCAAAATATAAAAGACCCGCAAATAAACTACAAATTAACCCTTACCGGACTTTGACAAACTTCCAAAAGAAAACTAACCCTCATGAAAACCGAGATACTGAATGAGGACAAACACATGCATGAAACGATTAACGTATTTTTGACCCCTTAACTGGGGGATTCAACTATCCAGTGTATCCAGGAAAAACTCCCTCATCCATGGAATGGTTGTTGAACCAAGTAAATAAAGGAAAGTATAAAAGAAACGTCTTCGTCTCTCATCTGTTGCTGTTTTTTCTTTTGTATAATTCTTTTTGGGACTTTCTTGGGCAAGGCATTACACCAACTAACCAACGTGGGGGTAAAAAAAAAAAATAACCAAAATATGGAGTTAGATATCAAACGGCAACATAGCCTTGCCCTTTGCCCGTGGCATTCAAGCCTCTTCCCCGACAAAACAAGCAAACAACAAAACAAACAACAGGAATTTGAATTTTGTATTTCATCACTCCATGAGTGATCTGAAAGCCGCACTGCAACATAGTTTGGTTTGTTTTTTGGCATATCAACCTTTGTTGGTTATTTAATGCCAAATCCTCTTTATACATATATATTAAATACATAGGATTTAGTTTGATTTGGTTTGGTTTAACGGGTATCAACCTTTGTAGGTTATTTAATGTAAAATATCTTTTATACATATATATTAGATATACAGAATTTGGTTTGGTTGGGTTTTATGGCATGTCAAACATTGTGGGTTATTTAATGACAAATCTTTTTTATCCATACATGTTAGATATATGATTTCTAAAGACATTTTATGGATAATATTTTAAACGAACCGGAGCTCATTTTTTCCCAATTAAATAGTTTCACTTACGAATAATCCTATTTACTATTAATGATTTGTTGGCACACAGTTAAATGTCTTCAAGCATTGTCATCTAACAATTCAATTAAATAGCAGTTATTTGTTTATACAGTTAAATATTAAAACAGTTCTATTTCAAACAATTCAGTTTAGCATAAGTACACAGTTTATTACCAAACAGTTCTATTTGACCCATAAATAGGATCCTATTAGATGCTAACACTCCGAGATGTAGTGGACCTGGGAGCAGTGGCCATGAAATAATACTCTGCATTCACCAAAGCTGTAGCATTACTGACCCTCACCATCAGATTGTCACGACCTGCCTACAAACATAAACAGATCGGATTACTCATTCGCCCTAGAAAAATTACATCCGGGTAAGGCCGGAAATGACAAAGCCCTTTTTCGACTCTAACCGGCCGTTACAGTTAAGAAAGGGATAAATTAACATTTATCAACATTTGCAAAACACTTCTGCTAGAAATAATTCTATAAAAATGGAATTAATTATCTTCGTTAACCTATACCAGGCTAAAGAAGAACTTATTTTCTACGTCCATTTTTTCTTATAGAAGAACTTTCTATTTACGTGGCGCGGTAGATGTGGTGTTGCCTTTCTTTCATATATAAAAAGGCTTCGGCGGCGAAAAATTCAGAGGTCCACGCGGACGCTCTCAGGGGCCACTCGGTTCCTCGAGGTCGAATCCTACGTTATCCTACGTTATTCACCTCACCGCCACTTCTAGTGGCAGATTCAACCCCTTTTTTTTCTACAAATCGCCTTGCTTCAAGGCTGAATCCCACTTCTAGTGGTAGATTTACTCTCCTTTTTTTTATCGCATTGATATGCACTAAAGGTTCCGCTCGTCCGTTTGGCTGCGCAGCGCTAAAGGCACGCGTTAGCCTTTAGCTACCGCTTCGCTACCTGCGCAGCGCTAAGATAACGCCAATCTTAGCCGCAGCCCCCTGGCCTGTCCTCTCGACAGTGCACAGCTTTGGCGTGCAAAGCCTTAGCTATCGTTTCGATAGGCCCACACAGCTTTGGCGCGCGAAGCCTTAGCTACCGTCCGATACGCCCGCACAGCTTTGGCGCGCAAAGGCATAGCTACCGTCAACGATACGTCAGCACAGCTTTGGCGCGCAAAGCCATAGCTACTGTCAACGATACGTCCGCACAGCTTTGGCGCGACACAGCCTTAGCTATCATCCGCACTGCTTTGGCGCGACACAGTCTTAGCTACCGTCCCGACCACCCGCACAGCTTTGGCGTGACAAAACCATAGCTACCGTCAACGATACGCCCGCACAGCTTTGGCGCGACACAGCCATAGCTACCGTCCCGACACGTCCGCACGGCTTTGACACAGCAAAGAATTAGCTATCGTCCGATACGCCCGCACAACTTTGGCACGGCTAAACTATAGCTATCGTCAACGATACGCCCGCACATCTATGGGGCACGACAAAGCCATAGCTACCGTCAACGATACGTCTGCACAGCCTTAGCACGGCAAAGCCATAGCTATCGTAAACGATACGCCTGCACAGCTAAAGGCACGACAAAGCCCTAGCTTCACCGATCCGCTCGCTCGACTTCGTATGTGTTAAGGCCTGGCAAACCATAGCCACAGTTTCCCCGTCCGTTCACTTGGTCCGTAGTACTAAGACACGGCTCAGTCTTAGTCACCAACTCGCTCGACTCTACACGACCAAGCTGCCAACACCGATTTCGACCTCGAAGCTCCCGCAATGTAGCATGCAGTCTACATAACGACTTGCTGTTACGGACTGCCCTAGCATTGCAACATCTGGCCCACGTATGATTCTCTGTACGGGCTAGCAACCAGATCGACACCCCCCCCGGTTAACCCAACGTACTGTCAAAACTGGGATATCGATCTACCAACCACGACACTCCAGCAATGCAGCATCCAGTTCACGTAACGGCTCGCTGTTACGGACTGCCCTAGCATTGCAACATCTGGCCCACGTACGACTCGCTGTACGGGCTAGCAACCAGATCGACACACTCCCGGTTAACCCAACGTACTGTCAAAACTGGGACATCGATTTACCAGCCACGACCGACCTTAGCTGCCCGCAACGATCGTCCAGATGCATTCAACGATTGTCCAGCTGCATCCTACGACTCGACCGACCTTAGCTTCCCGAAACGATCGACCAGCTGCATTCAACGACTCGACAGACCTCAGCTACCATCAACGATCGTCTTGGCGCACATCTACGACTCGACCATACCAGCTATCGACATCACCCATCTAGCTGAAGACACATTACAACCGCCACGGACTTTATATACACGTTTGTAATTACGGCAATAAATCGTCACTTTTGTTGTATCTGTTATCTCGCCTTTGTTCCCTTCATTGTATTTGGTTGTCACGACTCGCACGCATTAAGCTTAAATTCATTTGCGGGGTTGCCATGCTTATCCGCTCCGCAACAAGATCGTTTAGTGTCATATTCAAGACACTCGTTGGGGGTCTTACTCTTCTGCAGAGATTCAGTCGGTGTATTCTGCTGCTCCAGCCGATTGAGCCAGCAACGTAATTTGATTCGGAAAATTATGCTTTACAAGTTCGTACTTGACCATAGTACCACCGAAGTGTTATATACAAGCGTGTGGTTGCAAGAAAAATAAGATTGACGAGGAGATTTCATTTATTTTGTTTATTGAATAAATAAAATGTTCCATAGCCACAATTAACGCCATGCGCGAAATGGACATATAATGTTCATAACCATAGAACATATAAAGAACATAGGAATCTCGAAATTCGAAAACACGTAACGACTTCTTGTTCAGGTACGAAACCTTTTTATTAACTTTGAGTTAAAGGTTTCGACATAAGGAGGAGAGACACAATCTTGCTATGCTGTCTTATTCATCTGGCCCCCATTTCGAGCGGCCCCCATTGGGCGCAAGTTCGCCTCGCGTCTGCGAGCTCCAAAAGTCGATCCTTCTCGTTCAGGTGTCTAAATTTCAACTCTCCTAACTTTCTTTCAAATCTCCCACAAACCTCTGCGCGCTTCCGGTGCGTAACGTCACTCGCACTCCGTCACCCGTTTCGTCTCGGACTATTGTGACATCTCTGAGTGACACCTCCATCCGCCCGCTCGCGCCCGCGTTAATACCTGCCTCAATGTTGCACCTAACTAACCCATGTGCTGAGCCGAAAGGTTCTCAGCCTAACTAAACTCAAAGGCATGAACCGAAATCCCTTGGCCATTACGTTAAAAAAATAAACAAGCGGATGAATTATCTGGCCGGGTGGCGGGGGGGGGGTCAATTCGGCGACGAGCGGTTGCTTTGATCTGGTCGGATGGTGTTATCAGATGACGCTCTCATGATGGCCGGCGATTCAACTGCTGGGTGACCTCTGTTTGGCCTATTTATGAGTTTCCGATTTCAACACCGGCTCCAGAAAATGCTACTGTGGAAAAAATATGATTGGTTGAAAAATAGACATTTTTTTATAACTGAGAATTTTCTAGGGATTTTGGATAGACAATGCGCGGAGCCTATGCGCAAAAGCCATTGCTTTCTCCTCCAAACACTGACCGTTGCTGGGTCAACATCCGATAGCTGTTATTTTCTTCTACAGTGTCGATGTCTTTGGGTCTGTATTTTGTGTATTTTAGTAGTTAGGTGTGTGAAGGGTTAAGTAGGTGAATCAGAAGAGATTGGATGTATTTTACTATAACAGAAGCAAACAAAAACATTTATTGTGCGAAAATAAACAATGGTAATTTGAGTTGAAACTAACGTTGTCTTTTTGTATATCATTTTTGCTAGTGAGCATTATCATTATTGATTTATTATTTGAGTATTAATCATTTTATGTTCACACAGTACGTAAAAGTTCTAGTATTTAAAAAAAAAAAGCTAACTTGCTTCTCAGTCCTGAAATTTCTTAGAGGATTGTTATATACCCTACCTAGGAACATTTATGGGTATGTCCCATTCTTCATAAATATGTTGGACACTATTGTGAAGTAGGTAATTTTGCTGACTATGTAGTCACCACTAGCAGTGGGTACTTTCTTCAAGCTGTCGGCTAATATTTTTTTCATGTTACGAAGATTTCCATTTCATTCCCACTCTCGGTTTTGGTTATTTCTCATTCAGTAAGTTTTTTTTTGGTTACAACAAGGATAAAACTTATTTATCGTCAAGAAATTTGAGGGCGTATGGTTCGTCTGCATGGTGAACTGCTGGGTTGCTTCTAATTATTGTTGGAAATTTTGGTCTATTTATACTCACAAGATTTTGTATACCAGAATCTGGTGAGTAAAAATAGACTAAAAATCTTGTCAGCATAAATTGACCAAAATCTATTTATACACACAATATCTTAGTCTATTGATATTCACAAGATTTTGGTCTTTTTATACTCGCAATATTTTGGTCTGTTTAGACTCACAAGATTTTGGTCTATTTACACTCGCAAAATTTTGGTCTATTTATAATCACAAGAGATTGGTCTATTTACACTTGCAAGATTTTGGTCTATTTTTTCTTGCAAGATTTTGGTCTATTTATACTTGCAAGATTTTGGTCTATTTACACTCGCAAGATTTTGGTCTATTTTTTCTTGCAAGATTTTGGTCTATTTATACTTGCAAGATTTTGGTCTATTTACACTCGCAAGATTTTGGTCTATTTATTCTTGCAATATTTTGGTCTATTTACACTTGCAAGATTTTGGTCTATTTACACTCGCAAGATTTTGGTCTATTTTTTCTTGCAAGATTTTGGTCTATTTACACTTGCAAGATTTTGCTCTATTTACACTCGCAAGATTTTGGTCTATTTTTTCTTGCAAGATTTTGGTCTATTTATACTTGCAAGATTTTGGTCTATTTATAATCACAGGAGATTGGTCTATTTTTTCTTGCAAGATTTTGGTCTATTTATACTTGCAAGATTTTGGTCTATTTATACTCATAAGATTTTGGTCTATTTACACTCGCAAAATTTTGGTCTATTTTTTCTTGCAAGATTTTGGTTTATTTACACTTGCAAGATTTTGGTCTATTTATACTTGCAAGATTTTGGGCTATTTATACTCACAAGAGATTGGTCTATTTTTTCTTGCAAGATTTTGGTCTATTTATACTCATAAGATTTTGGTCTATTTACACTCGCAAAATTTTGGTCTATTTTTTCTTGCAAGATTTTGGTTTATTTACACTTGCAAGATTTTGGTCTATTTATACTTGCAAGATTTTGGGCTATTTATACTCACAAGAGATTGGTCTATTTTTTCTTGCAAGATTTTGGTCTATTTATACTCATAAGATTTTGGTCTATTTACACTCGCAAAATTTTGGTCTATTTATAATCACAAGATTTTGGACTATCTATACTCAGAAGATTTTTAGCGATAAAATAGGAAAAAGTTATTTTTGGAATCACACATTGGTCTTTTTCTATGAGGAAATGTTTCTATCGTTTAGTTTTTTTATCAGTTGGCGGAGGAAATCATTGGTAATCGCAAGTTTTGTGTGTGTGTGTGTGTGTGTGTGTGTGTGTGTGTGTGTGTGTGTGTGTTTCCATTTCCTTCTTTGATGTTATCGCATTTGGTTTCGTTTTTTTTAATGCTCTTATTTTTGTATTGTGTAGCAATTTACTAAGCTTTTTGCTTAGATGTGGCCCAAAGCCACATGAATGGGGCACCCAATTAGACAAGAAATCAATCTTGAAGGTGTGCTAGTCTAGCTTGCTAACCATTATGCCACCCGAGGCGCCCTTATTTTTGCATTGTGTATGAAGTGGTTAGTATAATTTAGGTTTTTGGGTATATTTTCAAAGTACATTTTTTCTTGGAGTTGTTCCGGATGATTTACCCACGCCCTAGGCTTTTTCGACAGTCACTCATGCTGAGCTTACTTCCTCTGGTATCAACTTGTTAATCACTGACATAATTCTCTGAAGTGACCGAAACAAAGGGTCCTCTTTTTTAAGATTTTAAAATATTTTAATCGTTTTTTTTTTTAAATATTTCATTATGCACACACATTTAAAAACTATATATATATATATATATATATATATATTAGTATTATTCGGTCCAGTTAAACCAGAGTTGGGAGTAATTCCTTCAGGACAAGAAAATCATTCAAGAGCTGAACATTTAAATTTTCCTGGTAGAGAACTCAATGTAATTAATTTTACAGAGCAATATTTTCTTTAAAGAAAAAACCAAAGACCGGTTATCCATAAGATCTGAAGAATTCCTGTTATATTTCTCTTCGTGTTTTTGGTTTACATCAGAAACGCAAAACAGGATGGAAATAAATTTATAATCCTAAAATAACCGGTCTTTGGTTTTTTCTTTAAAGAAAAAATATATATATATATTAGTAATATATATATTAGTAATATCCAGCCAGCGTCCGAAGAATGTGGGTGTGGATAATTGTATAGAATGTGGGAGGAATATCATATAAATCTATGTGAGTGCTCGATGTATGGTTATTGTTACTTCACCTTATTCCCTTACAGGTATATAACAAAATTCACATTCAGGGCGTATACAGTGCAATTAGAAGGAAACTTAAACCTGGTTAAGTTGTCATTATAAATTTATTTCGCCGGAGAATATCATTATACTCTCCGTCTCGTCAGATGACTTTTTACATATTATGCTTGAGGTTGCGGAACAGCGTGTAAAAAGTCATTTGACGAGACGGAGAGTATAATAGATATAAATCTATAATGACGATTTAACCAGTTTTGAGTTTCCTTCTAATTACACTATATATATATATATTTAGTAAGTTGGCAGACCGTGGTCGAGAGTGACCAGAAGATTCCCTTTTCAATAGCTACAACACCGAGGTGAAGAGGAAGGCGCCACTCATTTCCCTGGTTTGCTCCACTTACGTTTGATCCATAACTTATAAGGCATAGTGTCAAGCAAAGAGGTATCAAGTACCATTTTTAGAGTCTTGGGCATGACTCGACCTGGAATTGAACCCAAGTGAAAATTATATATATATATATATATATGTATATATATTCCATTCCAGAACATCTCTTTAACATTTTTCTTGGTCCTCTGCAATACCTAGACGTTTCCCAAATTCTGTTGGACATGGCGAGTAATAGGCCCGAACTAGACTGGCTTTTTTAACGTATCAGTTGAGAAGAGTTAGGGTTTTCTGACTGGTTGTGCTACCAAGGCAAGAGAGCCCAGTCTGCCCAACTATTTAACCATATATTTTCATATAAAATAAGAGAGAGAGAGAGAGAGAGAGAGAGAGAGAGAGAGAGAGAGAGAGAGAGAGAGAGAATGTATTTGTGTGTCTGAGCACGTGTGAGTGTGTGTCCGTGTGTCTGTCCGTCATCGCGTGGCATTGAATTTGCAAGCTCCTCTCATCTCACAGAGCAGTAACTACCAAGTAGTAAGTTTGATCCTCACAAAGTGCCTCATACTTGCGACCTAGTGCTAAGTCCAAACAGAACTCATTTTTTGATTAAAAAAAAAATGGGTACCTCGTTGTAGTATAAAAGTTCACGAGCAAGTGTTTACTATAGATCAATTGTGGTTGATTCTCACCATGTGTTACCTATTTGCGACTTTGTGTCACAACTAATATATGCTTAGTAAATAAGATATGAAGAATACCTCAGTTTGTAGCCTCTTGCTTAATACATGCTACACACGTACGTTCATCCGCACACACATTACACACACACACATACAGAGAGAGAGAGAAAGAGAGAGATAGAGATAGATAGATAGATAGAGAGAGAGAGAGCATTGATGTGTGCGTGTGTGCGTGCGTTGTAGTCACGGGAGCCAATGGAATGGAAGACTGTTGTTTTTTCACCTGTTCAATGGACGACCTAGATATTCAGAACTAGGTCAGTTGGTAATTGTATTTTTTTTTGTATTGCAGTAAATACTTATTCATTGAAAGCGTGGGCGGTTTTCTCGTTTAATATAGTTTTTTTATTTCTTTTTTTTTTTTTGGTGTTCATTTTTTTTTATTGTTTTCTTTTGTTTTTCTAAAGGAGCAGGCATTAGAAGCACAGGACCAAAAGAAAGAAAAATAAATAAATAAATAAACTCGTGACAAAATCCCTCCAAAATCAAGTGACAGCATACTGACAGTAAACCTCCCTCAAATACCCATCCCCACCAAAAAAATCTTTTCATTCGATTTCTTTCTTTTCTTCCTCTCTCTCTCTCTCTCTCTCTCTCTCTCTCTCTCTCTCTCTCTCTCTTTCTTTCTGTATTTAGATATATTTAAATATACTTACTCTCGTCTCCTTGACATCTCTCAACCGTCTTTGTATATATATATATATATATATATATAGAATTAGACAGCAGTTCCTCATTTAAACAGGTTTGATTAAATGATAAAGACACATGTTATCAATACAATTTTATTAGGCTCATTTCCACCTTCCAGACAATTGTTTTAATTTTGCGTTGGAGTTAGTAGATGATTTACCAAAATTTTCCCGAGTGCTTTTCGACCCTTCATTGGCCATCATCAGAGAGGGTTCACAAATGTAAAGAATAGTTTTTTAAATAGTTTTTTTCAGCGATATATATTTATATATATGAAAATTATTTTCCATTGTAGGTCCAAAAAGAGAGAAAAAAAAGTAAATATTTCAAAAGGAATTTACATTTTTAAAGAATTTATTTTTTCTTACATACGTGTTCGTTTCCAGCTGTTACTTTCGTCAGAGAACATATGTGGCACAAGACCATATGAACGGGGCACCCAATGAGACTTGAACTCACTCATGTAGGTTTGTTAGTCGAATGTTTTTAAAATTTAGCGTTGTATGCATTTACCCAACCCCTCATTCATGGGCAAGATATGACACAAGATCAAGTTTTAACAGTAGTACTCATTGGTCTAATGGGTAGAGTGTTCGCCAATGGTCCGGGAAACCAGGGTTCAATCCCAGGTAGCGTCATACCGAAGACTTTTAAAATGGTACTTGATACCTCCTTGCTTAACACTCAGCAATATAAGGTACGTATCAAGGGTAAAGTGGAGCAATCCAGAGAAAGGAGTAACGCCCTCCCCTACTCCTCGGTGTTGTAGCTATTGAAAAGGGATGGTCGCCAACTTTACTTTAAATCTGGTTTGAATTCTGAGTTTTCTTTCTCCTTGACTGGTTGCCAAAAGAACCCAGTCTGTCCTAGTAATTACCCACAGCTAGGGAGGAACAAGTGGATTTATACCTTTCCCGGGTGCATTTGCCCGAAGTAAAACACAACGAGTCTCATCCAGGATTTGAACTCGGCTTATCATTGTATTTCCTGTCATGATAACCGTTAGGCTGTGGGTGCCTTCTTGAACCCAACTCTTCCGCCAGGAAAAGGATATGACACAAGATAGTTTTTTAAGCGAAGTTAAGCTCGTTTTGAATTCACGGTTTTCCTTCTTGAGCGGTTGCCTAACCAAGGCTAAAAAGCTCAGTTTAACCTACAACTTACCTATAACAGAAGTAGGAGAAAAGTTGGGTTCATGCCTTTCTCTTCAGAGTATTAGTGCGAAGTGAAATACCAACAGCCTAATCCAGAATTTGGGCTTGGGTCGCCGATTCCATTTTATTCGGCGATAACCGTTACGCTTAGTACACCTTACTTAGATTTGTATACTCAAAGGTCAGAACAGTGGATCTTGTGATATTTTTACAGAATAACCCAGCAATGAAAATTTACATTATATTTTGATTTTAAGAACAAAAAATTATATTGAAATTTAATATTTACATTCATCATCCAAATAAGTGTATGTTCCAGTTCAGTCATTTGCTTCATTTTTTTTAAAAGAAAAGTTACAGTTTAGTTCCAACATTGCAAATCAGCCATTAGCCATCACTCGACACCTTCTTCTCTCTTGGAGGAGTGAAAGAAGTAATGGTCAAATTGTAACTAGTTGAAGGCATAATATTCGTACTTTCAGTAAAAAAAACAATTAAAGCAAATGACCGAAACTTATTCTTATCTGGATGGGGATTGTAAGTATTACATTTCTCTTTATACAACAAACTGTTTGCCAAAAATGAAAAAGAATTGGAAACCTTAATACAGGGAATAAGAATATACAGTAAAAAAATAGAGATGGAATTTGGTATTTTAAAAAAAGTGCCATGCTAATAATGAGAAACGGAAAACGACAAATGACGGAAGGAATAGAATTAACAAATCAACAAAATATCAGAACGTTCGGAGAAAAGGAAACTTACAAGTACTTGGGAATATTGGAAGCAAACACCATCAAACAAGCGGAGATGACCGAAAAAATTTAAAAAGAATATCTCAGGATAACGAGAAAACTACTCAAAACCAAACTACATAGCAGAAATCACATCAAAGAGATAAACATCTTGACTGTCCCGCTGTTGCCTAGCCACATAATACACGGATGTGTGAAATAGACATAGGGAATCCGAAAACGCGAAATTCACGAAATTGGTTCAGGTATGAAACTTTATTACCTTTGAGTTAAAGGTTATTCGACATGAGGAGAGAGACACAATCTTTCTATTCTGACTGCTTTTACATCGTCAGCTCTCAACCCAACCAACGCGCGGCGCCCGTAGCGCACAAAGTCGCCTAGCCTCGCCCAGGTCTGAATCTCAACTTCTTTGTTCGGAAGCAGGAACTCAACTAACTGCTTTTTCTCAAATCCCAGAATCCTCAGCACACGCTTCCGGGCATGATGTCATTCACCTCACTACTCCCATTTCCTATCTGGGAATTTCATTTTGACATCTGTGAAGGATGCATCCTCCCCCCGCTCGTGTGAACACCTGCGTTAATGTTGCACCTTACTAACCCAAGCGCCAAACAAGTGAAATCTCATACAAAAAGACTTGGACATGGCTAAGAAAAGGAAACCTTAAGAGAGAAACTGAATTTCTACTAATAACAGCACAAACAACTCCATGGGGACCAACTATATTAAAACAAAGATAATTAAGTAGCAACAAAATAGCCAATGTAGGCTATATGGTGATAGAGACGTAACCTAAAAAGCGAATGCAGTAAGCTAGCGCAAAAATGAGTATAAGACAAGACACGACAGGGTTGGGGAGTTGATCCACTGGGAATTGTGCAAGAAGTTTAAATTTGATCATACGAACAATTGGTATATGCACAACCCGGAATTCGCCCGGAAGAATAAAGCGCACAAAGTTCTTTGGGATTTTGATATATAAACGGATCACCTACACTTGGCCAGACGATCAGAACTTGCGAGAGTCAACAAAAAAAAAAAAAAAAAAGAAAAAAAAAAAAAAAAAAGAACCTGCCGGATAGTGGACTTTGCCGTCCCGGCAGACCAAACAGTAAGATTTTTTTTTAAAAGCCAACATTGAGATAAATATCTAGACCTTGCAAGAGAACTAAAAAAAAAACTATGAAACATGAAGGTTACGGTGATACCAACTGTTATTGGTGCACTTGTAACAATCCCCAAATGATTGGTAAAGGGACTGGAAACTTGGAAACAAGAGGACAAGTGGTGACTATCTTGACAACGGCATTTTTAATATCCGCCAGAATACTGAGAAGAGTTCTGGAGACTTGAGGAAACTGTTTGTCGCTCGAACTCTTGTGAGAAACCATCAGCAAACGTTGGTGTGAAAAACTCTCACGGAACAAAAAAAATTAATAGATACGAGGTGCATACGATAAGTTTCCAGACTTTTTTCGTATGGGCATTTAGAATTGTCGTATGCTCTTGAAAATTCAGTATGTTATTGCTATACATCTTATGAGATGACTGACCAATTTTTATGATTTCACGTTCAAATGAACAGCTACAGCAGCAATTGGAATACACCCTACTAAAACCTGATGGTCACAGCTGGTGAATTTCAAAAATGCAATCTGACACTTTAGAAGAACGATATGCAATAAAATTGGGTTTTAAACTTGGAAAAATGCTGCCACAGAAATGTATGGAATACTTCATACTGCTTTTGGAGCATTTGCATGAATCGAGCATCAGTTTTTGAGTGGCATAAGAGATTCAAGGAAGGCAGGGGGTCTGTGAAGGATAATGAGAGGTATGGGAGGAGTAAGGAAGTCAATAGACCAGCTTTGATTGGCCAAAGGGTTAGGGTTAGGGTTACTATGTTGAGGTTTTAAGGGAGTTCAGGAAGAGATTCCGTCGGAAGAGACCAGCACTCTTTAATCGTGTCATTGGCATTTCCACCGGGCCAATACACCAGTCCACAACTCCATACTTGTCACAGACTATTTGACCAAGATAAGCATCAAGACAGTTCCTCACCGTCCCTTTAGATCAGACCTTGCTCCCAGTGACTTTTGCTTATTCCCTAAGCTCAAGGAAAAACTTAGAGGCTGTCGTTATGAGACAACTGAGGAGATGAAAGAGGCTGTGACGAAGGTCATTGACACGCTCACACAAGAGGACTTCCATGGTCCTTCCAGAACAAGTGCATTGCAGCCGAAGCAGATTACTTCGAAGGGGACTAGAGTTTCATATATATACTATCAATAAAAGTGCCCATATGAAAAAAGTCTGGAAACTGATCGTATGCGCCTCGTAAATTAAAACATTAAGGAATGAAACACAATACAGTAAATGATTATTGTAAATTGTGGCGTACAAGTCGATCTGCACATATAAGTCAACCTCAAGATTTTGAACTCAAAATTCTTGGTTAGCCCTATACCAGCTGTATAGGTCGACCCCCAAACATGTGGTTAGCTACCGTGACGTTTCAGTTAGTGTTTACAGTGCATCAGTTGTTGAAAACAGCGTTGCGATATAACGTTAATAAAATACTTAATTTGCAGGAGAGTTTTATTATTCTATTTAAATCTCTACATTAATTTGTTAAATATGTTCACTAAAGAAAAGTTTAAATTGGAAATGTCTGTCGTTGTCTGTTGGAGTTAGAGTAACTGTTGTATATCGATTGTTAGGAGTACTGTTTCACTGGTTGAAACACTCTGTGGTAAAGATTTCAATTTTAGTCCTGCCGTACATATCGACCCTTAGTTTTTTAGGCTTAAAAAGTTGACTTTTACGCTGAACTTTACGGTAATATAGCCACATAATTAACCGTGAAGTATAGACTTGACCGTCCCTAGAATGGCTCAAAAACTAGATCACATATATATGTATTTACCCACCCCCTCCGCACGGGCAGAATGTGACACAAAGTCATCTTTAGGCAGAGTTTAGCAGGTTTGAATTTAGAGTTTTCCTTCTAGACTGGTTGCCTAACCAAGGTTAAAGAACTCACTCTGCCCTATCATTTACCCATAGCAGGAGGGAGAATAATTGAATTCATACCTTTCCCGAGGGTATTAGTACGATGTGAAATACAATCGGTCCCGTCTAGGTTTTGAACTCGTATCGACGTGTTCATTACTGACGACGTTAACCATTATACAACAGACACCTCCGCACTAACTTTGATACACATGCTCTATAGCTATCATTGAGCAGTCTCTATTCATAAACACCATAAATACTCTCTGCAGAGGGGTAAGACACCCAACGAATGTCCTGGTTATGGCATTAAACAATCTGATGTTGAGAGCCAAGAAATGCTGGAGTTTTGGGGAATGTGGAGCACTTCTTTTATTGTCATCGCTCCCTGGTACACTCTGGCCGGTGTGGTAGCACCTGACAGAGTCCTATCTATGGGTCAAATAGAACTGTTTGACATTTAGACGGAGTGCAAGCAAATGAGATACGATATTGATTTGATTGAAATAGAACTGCTTGATCATTTAACTACGTAAACAAATGACTGATCTTTAATTGAATAGTTAGTTATACATAGCAGTACTTGGAAACATTTATCTTTGTTGACTTATGTCTAAAAATCACATATATCTAATATAGATGTATAAACCAGATTTAGCATTAAATAACCTACAATGGTTAATATGCCATAAAACCCAACCAATCCAAGTCATATATTTAATATATATGTATAAAGAGGATTTGGCATTAAATAACCTACAATAGTTGATAAGCCATAAAACCCAACCAAACCAAATCATATATATTTAATATATATGTGTAAAGAGAATCTAGCATTAAATAACCTACAATGGTTGATATGCCATAACACCCAACCAAACCAAATCATATATGTTTAATATATATGTATAAAGAGAATTTAGCATTAAATAACCTACAATGGTTGATATGCCATAACACCCAACCAAACCAAACCAAATCATAAGCAAGTAAGTAATTGAAGATTTCGTGTAATGAACGACCCTTAATTTTTAGCTATAAAAAAGTGTTTTAATCGTATATTGCGTGTAATGAATGACCCCTGACTTTAGGCTATGGTACCCTACAAAAATATTTCTTCAACATCCAATGACATGAAGAAAAAACATTCAATCACTTATTTATATTTTAGAAATTTCTTTAATACAATCAAAATCAATGCAATTGCTTAAATAAACAACCTAGTCTAGACCTTGGTATAAGTAAGTTGGCCTACCTTAGTCGTAGGTGACCTGAAGGCTTCTTTTTCAATACCTACTACACCAAAGTGTAGGAGATGGCGCTATTCCTTTCCCTGGATTGCTCCACTTTACCCTTGATACGTACCTTATAATGCTGAGTATTAAGCAAGGAGGCATCAAGTACCATTTTTGAATCTTTGGTATGACTCGACCTGGAATTGAGCACCTATCTACCAGGCCGTTGACGAATACTCTAACCATTATTCCAATGGGCCGGTTATAAGTAAGTTGGCCAGCTCTAGTCGAAGGCGATCCGAAAGCGCCCTTTTCAATAGCTATATAGCGGTTTCGGGAAATTTCTTATTTTCCCGAACACTATATTTTTTAGGCACACAAATGAATTACTAAACTATTCTTTAACAACACACAACGAAAGTTTTATTTGCAGCTTTGAGGCGGTTTGTTCTTGGTGCTGCAAGGCTTGTTGGATGTTTGAGACGAAATGGTTTAGCGGGGTGTTGAGAT
Organism: Sepioteuthis lessoniana; assembly: GCA_963585895.1. Taxonomy (NCBI): domain Eukaryota; kingdom Metazoa; phylum Mollusca; class Cephalopoda; order Myopsida; family Loliginidae; genus Sepioteuthis; species Sepioteuthis lessoniana. Next base: position 157,524 of record CAUZXS010003685.1, read on the forward strand.
GGCAGCGTGTTGTTGGACGTGTGAGGGAAGTATTCAAGGTCACCGTGTAGTTTTGTGTGTCTGGTAATTGGGGAGAGTAGGCGTTATCTCCATTAATGTGGACCAGAGGTGAAATGGGAGCTAGTGTGTCGAGAGCGGGATTACGCTCAGATCGACATAGCCAATTTTGGGGTGACATAAAGTTGTGCCTGTGCGAGGCATATTGAATGTATCTAATTCATATTCAACCGGGATTCCTTGGTCTAAAATATATTAGACGCAAAGAATCCATAAATTAGATGGTTCCCTCGTTGAGTGTCCATGTTGCTGCTGCTAGTGTTAAAGCCACAGTGAGATGTTCACACTGGGTGGCTTGTTTAGCTAAAAAGCATCGCTAAGCAGGGACGACCAGAGACACGTCTGTTCTGGTCGCCGTCTCAAGCCGAAGAGGGAGGTTTTGGCCGCTCACCCGTTTTGCTAGCCGGAAATGAAGGTCCGGGCTGAATAGGATAAGTCATCCTGATTGGGGGAAATTCAGTGTTGAATTAAATTGCGCGCCAAAACAAAATACGAGATTTTCCTCTTCTCTACAGCTACTATACCGACATATGGGAGATGGGGCTACTCCTCTCCTTGGATTCCTCCACTTACCCTTGATACGTACCTTAAAATGCTGGGTGTTAAGGAGGCATCAAAAGCCATTTTTTGAGTCTTTGACTCAACCTGGTCTCCAGGGTCATTGAACTCCGGTCTCCCGGGTCATTGGCGAACACTCTAATTATCATGCCAATGGACCGGTTTAGACCTTGATGTAAGTAAATATATAAAGTTGGCGACCGTAGCTTTTACACGGAGGTGTAGGGGAGGGCGCTACACCTTTCCCTGGATTGCTTCACTTTACCCTTGATACGTGCCTTATATTGCTGAGTGTTAAGCAAGGAGGTATCAAGTACCATTTTTAAAGTCTTTGGTATGACGCACCCTGGGATTGAACCCAGGTCTCCCGGACCATTGGTGAACAATCTACCTAGCTTACCGTTTTTATTTGGATATTCCAAACATACTAAATTGACACACAATAACATTGATAATATAATTACATATATAATTCATTAACTACGCTTGAGAGGCTTTATTTACTTCTCATTTTTTAAAATAAAAAGTTTATTATTTTAACTAATGGATTAGTTGGCTGGTTGTTTTGTTTTACGGCGTATCAACCCTTTTCGGGTCATTTAATGCCAAACTAAGCCATTTTGAAAAAAATTTCAAACAATTCAGTTTAGTATAAGTATACTTTTTTGTTTACACACAGTTAAATGCCAAAACAGTTCTAATTCAAACAATTCAGTTTAGCAAAAATACTGTTTAAACACACAGTTAAATGTAAAGTAATGTAAAGTTGACAACCGTAGTCGAGGGCAACCCGAAGGATCCCTTTTCAATAGCTACTACACCGAGTTGTCGGGGAGGACGTTACTCCATTCCCTGGATTGCTACACTTTATCCTTCATCCATGTCTTATAATACTGAGTGTTGAGTAAGGCAGCATCAAGTACCATTTTTTGAGTCTTTGGTATGACTGGATCTGGGATTGAACCCCGACCATTGGCGAACACTACTCATTAAGCCAATACAAACAGTTTATTTCAAACAATTCAGTTTAGCGTAATTACATAGTTTAGTTCTATTTGACCCATAGATAGGACCCTATCAGGTGCTACTACTTCGGGCCTGAGTGGACTTGGGAGTCATGACAATGAAGGGTTACTCTGCATTCTCCAACATCAGATTGTTTAGTGCCATATCCATGAAACTCGTTGGGGAGTCTTGCTCCTCTACAGTGATGCAGTCGGTGTATTCTGCAGCCCCAGCCGACTGGGCCACCGGACGCTCGTTGCAGGAGTCCTAACCCTCTGCAGAGATGCAGTCGGTGTATTCTGCAGCCCCTGCAGATTAGGCTATTTAACTAATAGACTTTTAGGTATAAGCTATATAAAGTCACTTTGGATCGAAGTTACGGCAAGGTTAGCCTGAGAAATAAGGTAAGCATCGACGTTTCAAAAACACATCTCGTGTAAAGCACGACCCCTTTGTTTTTAAGTGAAAAATCGATCTTAAAAATTCGTTTCTTACACGAGTATATACGGTATAGCAAACTATATCATAAATATACATGCTTATATATATATATATATATATCACCTAAGTTGACGGTAACCAAGTTGAAGCCATGTGTGAGAAGTGCTTTTGGCGATAGTAAATTAAATTTTGTAGATTGCAGAGAAGAAAAGGTTTCTCACTTCTACTTCACCTTGATTTACAAATATATTCAATTGTGCAGTTAGTTTCAGAATGCCTTAAAATAGATCGATACACAAATGAGATGTAGTACTTTGCTCGAAATTCTGGAATGCCCGAGCGGTGTTACAATAAATCATCTATTCTTTTCTTTCCTCATTTCTCTTAACGGCTCAAATTGAACTCGTCCCGAAGATCGATTAGCTATACACTGGCGATCTTCACCTTCTCTGTATGGATAAAAATTCCGCCCTGTTTCAGAATGTCAGTTTCCTTTACAATACCTCGTCAATCAACAGCTTATAATAATTGATGAAAATGGAAGATATGTCACTTTTAATCTACCGTATTAAAAAAAAAAAAATAGTATTGTCAATTCACAGAATTTGATGTAAAGTCCATATACCGTATGTAGTTGTGTATGAGTCGAATTTTGAAGACTTAATTTTTTGGGAAGAAATTGGGGATCGATCCTGATGAATAAATTTTTAAGGAAGAAATTCGAACATTTTGGGAAAAAATGGAAAAAATCCTTGTTTCAAAAACCAATTTCATAAATTCATAATTTCGTGACAATAAATCAAAGGTCGACCAATACACGGGTATATACAGTACGTGGGATAACCTACTGTATTTATTCATCGACAATTTGTCAGGGCATGGATTTATCCTTGACGCTGATACCATTTAACTCAGGACAACTAGTCCCATGTCACTTGGAGAGGAGTTAGGCTCTATTATATATGTATTTGTACTGGACATTGGCCTAGCGGTTAGAGTGTTCGCCAAAGGCCCGGGAGACCTGGGTTCGATCCCAGGTCAAGTGATACCAAAGACTCAAAAAATGGTACTTGATGCCTCCTTGCTTAACACTCAGCATTATAAGGTACGGATCAAGGGTAAAGTGGAGCAATCCAGGGAAAGGAGTAGCGCCCTCCCCTACACATTGGTGTAGTAAGCTATCGAAAAGGGAGCCTTCGGGTCACCCTCGACTTACTTATTTTACTTTATTAATGTATTTACCAAACCCATTTACCACAAGGCAAATGTGACACAAGGCCATGGTTGAATAATTTTCAGATTATAATTGCCGGATGTGATCAAGAAACATTAAGATATTACATTGATGTAATATTTGTTTTTGTATATTTAACATGCTTGAACGGTGGAACCTCGACTGTCGAACATAATTCGTTCCAAAATAATGTTCGACTACCGATTTGTTCGAAAACTGAAACAATGCTACTGGAGTAAATTGGGTCAGCCTTTCGACCGTGCTCGGTTTTCCCCGGCAGTCATACGCATGCGTTCCGTTTTCATCTACTTGACTCATATATTTGAACTCCAAACATTTGGTCGATCACTGAGGCATTTTTTTACTCTAATATTTTGGCCGAACTCTGAATTGTTAAACATTAGAGTCGTTCCATAACCGAGATTCGACTGTGTCTACCCAATTTTTCAGCCATGAGCAGGATATGAGACAAAGTTAGTTTTAGGCGAAGTAAAGCTGGTTTTTCCAAGCTGCTGTCGTATCGATATTGCTATATGGATGCACTACTTGGATGCTAACAAAACGGCTGGAGAAAAAGCTAGACGGCAATTACACAAGAATGCTGCGAGCAATATTGAACAAGTCCTGGAGGCAACACCCCACAAAGCACCAACTATACGGCCACCTACCTCCCATCACGAAAACTATCCAAGTTAGACGAACCAGACATGCAGGACATTGCTGGAGAAGCAGGGAAGAGCTCAAAAGTGATGTACTCCTATGGACCCCCCTCATATGGCCGTTCAAAAGCAGACGACCAGCTCGAACATACATACAGCAGCTATGTGAGGATACGGGATGTAGCCCTGAAGACCTACCAGAGGCGATGAACGATAGGGAGACATGATGATGATGATGAAAGCTGGTTTTAATTCAGATTGGTTTGGTTTGGTTTGGTTTTATGGCTTATCAACCATTGTAGGTTATTTAATACCAAATCCTGTTTACGCACATTATATATTAAATATATCTAAGATTTGTGAACACATTTTGTAGATAACATTCTTAATCGAGCCTGAGCTCTTTTTTGAACACTATTGAATGGTTTCAAGTATTGCTATATAGCAATCACAATTTGTTATATAATGGCCGAGGGATTTCGTTTTATATATCTTGCCTTTGGGTTTAGTTAGGCCGAGAACCTTTCGGCTCAGTGCATGGGTTAGTTGGGTGCAAACATGAGCGCAGGTGTTCACGCGCGTGCGGGGAGGATGTGTCATTCAGAGATGTCAAAATAAAAATCCCAGATAGAAAAATTTGAGCTGGGGATGTGAATGACGTCATGCACCGGAAGCGCGCACGGAGGATTTTGGGGATTTTGAAAAAAGTCAGAGTTGAGATCGTGCCTCGGAAGAAGAAGGTTGACTTTCGCTTGCTCGCCGAGGCCTTGTGTCGGGTGCGCACGTGATGGGGGGTGGGCAGATGGAAGAGTCAGCATAGAAAGATGGTATCTCTTTCCTTATGTCGAAAAACCTTTTAACTCAAAGGTAATAAAGAAGTTTCGTACCTGAACTAAGAAGTCGTAAGTGTTTTTCGTATTTCGGGATTCTTATGGAAATTTACTAAGCTTTTGGCTTAGATGTGGCGCAAGGCCATATGAAAGGGGCACCCAATGAGACTCGAACTCACTCGTGTAGGTTTGCTAGCCGAGCTTGCTAACCATTACACCACCAGAGGCGCCTGTGTTTCGGGATTCCTATGTTCTATATATATGAGTTATGGACATTATGAACGTTTTGCGTACCGGTATGAATATGTCTATTTCACGTATCCGATACATGCTATGTTACAATATTTTATCCATAAATAGAACCCTATTTTCCGTGCCGGGAAGCGCTACCCAACTCTGTACCTCCAATTCTATATTATAATGCTCCAATTTTTGTGTATTCGTATTGTAATCAAGCAGCTAGATGTTACTGACACACTGGTTGTGGTACGACGGTTTGGAGATATCCCTGATGTCATCAACTAAAAAGTAAGGAAGTGACAGTGTCATCGAAAAATATCGGAAGAGGAATTGTAGGGTTAACAAAATTGGCGAAAGCTGAGCGATATAAACGCGAACCTGATTTACAGAGGAAGACTCGAGTCGCTCGGAAGAGATACAGTCAGAATGCTCAAATCCCAAACTATAGGGAAAGAAGAAAATGGATTCCATCTGAAATTATACAACTGAACACTGATCAATACTTCTTGCTCGATACTGATAAATCCTGATTTGGTTCTGTTTCGGTTTCTTTGTTTAATGGCATATCAAACTTCGTGGGTTATTTAACGCTAAAGCAATCTTTGTAGAAGAACAGCAGTGATACTGTTTAAGTGGTTTGGTTGGGTTTTATGGCATATCAACCATCATAGGTTATTTAACGCCAAATCCTCTTTATACACATATATCTTAAATATATATATGATTTGTAAACACATATTGTTGATAACATTCTTAAGCCAGCCTGAGCTCTTTTTTGCACACAGTTAAATGATTTCAAGTATTGCAATATAATAGACAAAATTTAACACCAGTCATTTGTTTGTACACAGTTTGTTCTATTTTACCTATAAAGAGGACCCTGTCAGGTGCTACCACACCGGGTCAAAGTGGACCTGGGAGCAATGACAATGAAGAAGTCCCCCACATTCCCCAAATATCCAAAGTTGGAGCCTCGTCATTTGATGGCTTAATGTCATATCTTGGACACTCGTTGGGGAGGGGGGTCTTTACTTTCTGCAGAGATGCTTGAGATGTATTCTATAACCCCATCCGACTGGGCTGTTCAATTCAGAGTTTTCCTTCTCAAAAATTGGTTGCGTAACTAAAGTTAAAGGGCCCAGTCTGTTCAACTACTTACCCATAGCTAAGGGAAAGAACAGATGGGTTCATGCCTTTCATCAGGGCATTATCACAAAGTGAAATGCAAACAGTGTTGTCTAGGATTTGAACTCGTGTCGTCGATTCCTGAACGTGTAGTGTAACGATAATAGTCGAATGGAATCAGTGATCTGAGTTCAAATCCTGGACGAGGCTGTCTTGCTTTTCACTTCTTGCCAATTTCCTGGGGAAAAGCATAAATCCATCTCCTGGCTATGAATAAATAATAATAGATTCGTGTTTTTTTTTTTTTTTTTTTTTTTCAAGAGCATTAGTGAAACGCAAGCATTGACAAGGATTCGAAACCGGATCGCTGATTCCATTTCATACGACAATAACCGTTTCGGAAAGCTCGCCTACGTAGATTCCATTTATACTATCCCCAAGAAAATTTGTTATGGAATCGTTTATGATTCAATATTTTGATGAGGCAGCTTCTGATTAAGGGATTGGTGAAGGAATGTGATCAGTCAAATATGATGTTGGTCAAATCAGCTGGAAGACCATGCCGATAAATTGACCAGATTGCCACTGTGGTAATTTACGAAGGTCTTTACTTCGATTTAGCACAAGGCCAAATGAATGGGGCACCCAATGAGACTCGAACTCACTCGTGTAGGTTTGCTAGTCTAACTCGCTAACCATTACACCACCAGAGGTGCCCCAGATTGCCACTGTGATAGTGCAGTTTGGTTAAGAGGTAAATTGAAACTGTATCATCGGTGGGTGCTGCTTCGACAGATGAGTTGATGGTTTAGTTTATTAGTTTAACGGCATATCAACTCCTTATAGATTATTTAATGCCAAAATTTGATTCCTTTCAAAATATTTGATAGTAATGAAGAAGAAGAAGAAAAAGAAGAAGAATAGAGAGAGGGAAAGAGAGCGAGGGTTTGGTTAATTTGTTTAACGGCATATCAACTCCTTATAGATTATTTAATGCCAAAATTTGATTGCTTTCAAAATATTTGATAGTAAGGAAGAAGAAAAAGAAGAAGAATAGAGAGAGAGAAAGAGAGCGAGGGTTTGGTTAATTTGTTTAACGGCATATCAACTCCTTATAGATTATTTAATGCCAAAATTTGATTCCTTTCAAAATACTTGATAGTAATGAAGAAGAAGAAGAAAAAGAATAGAGAGAGAAAGAGAGCGAGAGATTGGTTAATTTGTTTAACGGCATATCAATTCCTTAGGAATTATCTAATGCCAAAATTTGATTCATTTCTAAATATTTGATTGTAATCACGAAGAAGAAGAAGAAAAAGGAGAGAGAGAGAGGGGGGAGTGTGTGTGGGGGCGTGTAGTTTTGGTTAATTTGTTTAACGGAATATCAACTCCTTACGGATTATTTAATACCAAAATTTGATTCATTCCTAGATGTTAGATTGTAACGAAGTAGAACAACAACAAGAACAAGAAGATCGATAGTTAGGTTTGGTTTGGTTTATTTGTTTAGTGGCATATCAACTCCTTGGTTTATTTAATGCCGAGATTTGAATCATTTGTAAAGGTTTGGTTACCTTAATTGTTTAACGCCATATAGATTCCGTGTATGGATTATTTAATGTCAAAATTTGATTCCTTTCTAAATTTTTGATTGTAATGAAGAAGAAGAAGGAGAAGAAGAAGAAGAAGTTGGTTTGGTTTATTTGTTTAAAGGCATATTAATCCTTATGGGTCATTTAATGCCGAGATTTGAATCATTTGTAATGGTTTCGTTTGGTTTATTCGTTTAACGGCATATTAACTCAGTGTGAGCTATCTAATGCCAAAATTCAAATCATTTCTAAATGTTTGATTGTAATAAAGAAGAAGAAGAAGAAGAAGAAGAAGAAGAAGGTTTGATTGTAGTCATGACTATATTTTCAATATTCCATTGCATTTTTTTCTTTTGATTATACTTTTCCATTTTTCTCTTAGCTCACAGTATTCATAATGCTTATATGATTTCAATGATTACTACTTTATATCAATAATCATTAAACAGATCTATTTGACTTATAAATAGGACTGTAACAAGTACTGCAACACCGGGTCATAGTTGACCAGGAAGTAATGGCAATGAAGGAGGACATAATGGGAGGCTCACCATCAAATGCAGTTTAGCATTATACCCAAGACACTTTGTGGTTGAAGTCTTAACCCTCGGCAGAGGATACAATAGACATAATCTTCGCCCGGTTCACAGGGCTTAAGGATGAATCCTAGTCGATTGATAAATATGTTGTTGGGAAAGGATGGCAGGGAGAGAATCCCAGTGGCGTAGTGGATAAAGTTCTGGACAGTGACATCGTAGTAAACGAGTTCGAACGTTCACTTTTGGACTAATCCTATTTACTAACCCCTCCGCTCGGGCAGGATATGACACAAGGTCAATTTTTAAGCGGAGTTTAACAGGTTTGAATTCAGAGTTTTCCTTCTCCTAGACTAGTTGCCTAACCAAGGCTGAAGAACCTTGTCTGCCCTACTATTTACCCATAGCTGGAGGGAGAATAATTGGATTCATACCTTTCCCAAGGGTATTAGTGCTATGTGAAATGCAATCAGTCTCGTCCAGGATTTGAACTCGTGTCGCCGTGTTCATTTTCTACGACGATAACAATTACACCACGGGCACCTCCACCTTCACTTTTGGACTAATACACATTGAAAAAGGTCTTAATCCAATTATTCTCCCTCCAGCTATGGGTAAATAGTAGGACAGACTATTTCTTTAGCCTTGGTTAGTGTTATGGTCAAGGGGGGGTTCAAATGATGACACGACACAGAAATAAGTAATAAGAAATATATTGAAGGCAAATAATACATACACAAACGATTGCTGGGAAAAACCCCTCCTCGGCTTAACAATCAGAAATATTACCACTCTTGGCAACGGCTCGCTGAGACAGAACCGAGGCTGAGTTCGAGACTGCGACCGAGACTGCGTCTGCGACTGCGCAGAAGAGAGCTCAGTCGATATATGTCACATGAGGACACGTCCATTTACAAGGGACATCCCAACAGTTAGGCAACCAGTCTAGAAGGAAAACTCTGAACTCCAACCTGTCACACTCCACTTTATAAATTGACCTCGTGTCACATCCTGTCCGTGCGGAGGGGTTGGGTAAACGCAAACTAATACACTTGGAAAAGGTATGAAACTTTTTATTACCTCAATTATGGGTTAAATAGCACCACTATTGTTCTTCTACTAACCAAGGCTATTGCACCCGATCTGCCCTACTATTTACCCATGGCTGGGGGGAAGGGTAGGGACCGATGGATTTATATTTTTTCTCAAGGGTGTCAGTTCGAAGTGAACGTAAACGGTAGTTCCCGATTCTGAAGTCGAATCACCAATTCTTGGACGATAATCGTTTGGCTAAGCGCACCTCATTATATATTGTATATATGCTTGTGGTGTAACCGTTATCGTCGAAGAAAATGAACATAGAGGCGGGTTCAAATCTGGCCAAAACCGTCTGCATTTCATTTAGTGCTTATACCCTTGGGAATGGTATGAATCCATCTTTATTCTTCCCAGTTATGAATAGATAAAGGAGCAAATTGGGTTCTTTATATATATATATATATATGTAGAGAGAGAGAGAGAGAGAGGGGGGGGGTCATATTATCTTTTATATATAAGTAGATTTAAGAAACTTGACTTAACAAGAGCCCACAAATTCTGAACATTCCGTGATTTTCAAACGCACAATTATTGTAATAGTAAACAATTATACAATCCATTTTCTAGTAGGTAGAGTGTTCATCAATGGTCCGGGAGACCGGTGTTCAATCCTAGATCGAGTCATATCAAAGACTCAAAAAATTGTTCTTGATATCTCCTTGCTTAACACTTAGCATTGTAAGGTACAGAGCTAGGGTAAGTGGAGCAATCCAGGGAAAGGAGTAGCACTCTCCCGTACACTTTGGTGTAATAGCCGTTTAAAATGTAGCTACAGTCGGCCAATTTATACAAACCATTGCACTAGAGTGAGGCGTTCATACAAACAGCCTTGTCTAAGATTTGAACTCGGGTCACCGTAACCATTTCCTACAATGATAACCATCATACCACAACCACGTCTTATATTTTCATATATAACTCCTAAGTCTCCCCAGGAAACTCGGATCTATCTCTATAAAGACCATTGTCACTAAATTTATTTGTTTACCGACTAATATGAAGAACGAAGAGAGAATACAAGATTCCCTCACCTTTACGAACTAATCCGTCCTTGATTTTAAGTCTTCTCGCGGAAGTTCGTAAAGTGAATTAAAAAATTATATAGAAAACAACTGAATCACATTCTTATGTAAAGAAATTCTTTCTTTTTTTCTTTCTTCCTTTCTTTTTACTCTCTTTCTTTTTTCTTTCTTTTCAGGGTAAATCAACCTCAAAGCTATCTTTGCAGAATAGCTTTGGTACTATTGAACACATAGCTGGACGTGAAAGTAGGGTGTGGCGATAAGGGGGTTCACACCTTAAGGAAATTTCGTATTAAAATCTTTCAAAATATGATTGTAAGCAACAATTGTGTTTCGCTAATCCAAAAGAAAAAGGGGAAGGTGGGTACTGCGGACACACAGACATAAAACTGAAGTACTGCAGGTAAAGTGTAAGGCTCTTGTGTGTCTGTGCGTTCGCTGTTGATATCACTGCTACAACTAATGCTACTGCTGCTGTTGCTGCTGCTGCTGCGATAAAGTTAAAGGGCTTTTTGTTTGTTTGTTTGTTTGTTTGTTTTTCAGAAAAAAAAGAAAAGAAAAAGAATTTAAGTCAAGTAAGTAAAATTGATGACCATTATCGAGGTTGACCAGCAGGTCCCCTTTTCAAAAGCTACAACACCGAGGTGTAAGGAAGGGCGCTACTCCTTTCCCTGGATTACTCCACTTTACCCTTACACTGTACCTTAATGTTAACCAAGGAGGTATCAACTACCATTTTTTTTTTAGTCTTTGGTATGACTCGACCAGGTATTGAACTCTAGTTTCCCGGGGCATTGGCGAACTCTCTGCTCACTTGGCCATTTTTTAAAAAAAACTGCATTACGTTGACTGAAAGAATCTTAAGGAAATTCTTTAATACAAATCTTTACACCTCACCAGTTACATGTAAAATAAAAACTTTTCACATTGCACTTTTCTCTTGTTCTATAAATATTTCATTTCTTGAAATAACTTAAACTGTTATAATCAGACTCTCAAGTGCTCCGATGATTCAAGTTATTGAGAATTTTAAATAATTCAATTTTCTTTTAAACTTTGCCGTTCAAGTGAAATGATTCAAGTTCTCCGATTTAAGATGTTGAGAAGTTTAACAAATCTATTTCTTTTAAGAGAATAGCAAGCAGGTTTTACAAGGAATCAGTCCTGAAATTACTTGGCTATTTCTTATTCGCATCCATCAAACAAAACTGGTTTGATGGATGATTTGCCTGGAAATTTAAGAGTTTGCTTTTTTTGTAACGTAACTATATATATATATATATATATATTGAGAGAGAGAGAGAGAGAGAGAGAGAGAGAGAGAGAGAGAGAGAGAGAGAGAGAGAGAGCTTTGTCTGAGGTTCGTAAAGGCGAGAAATTGATAATCACCAGGACCGTTGAATTACTACGCTATTCTAACTCAGATCTGCATATATCCTAATACCGATATTAAGCATTCTATATATATATATATATATATATATATATATACTTAAAGTTATTAAAATCTTATCGTCTTTCAATTGTTTGAGATTTCATATGTCTTCTATAGAATAGAAAACACAATCAAATGAAACTTTAAAGTTTCGTTTTATGATTAGGTCTTCTATAACAATAGTAAGAAGATGAGATCTTAATCCCTTTTTGCTTTATACTTCTCTGCTGGCAAGCATTTGAGCACTTTTTACTCCCCCTCTTTCTTTCTCTTTTCTCCCCCTCTCTTTTTCTCTCTTTCCTTCTCTCTCTTTCTCTTTCTATCTTTTTCTTTTTATCTCTCTCGATATATATATATATATATATATATATATGGAGAATCAACCGATTTCCATTCTAAAAACAGTGTTAATTTTTGTGCAAAATCAGCGTTTTCGTTGTATGTAGGTGGTGTATATATATATTCCCTCCAAACCAGAATGCGACAGAAGGCCATTTTATAGTGATGGCTGCGCACGAATCGAGACTCTTGCGCGGCAGGTGCAAAAACTACTTGGCTCCGCCGGCATCCCATTAATGGGTGCCACAGACGTCGAGCAATTAACTGAACCCAGCAAAGTAGGTAAATCCTGAGGAACGTTTCCAGCCCTCGAAACCAAAGTGTTCAATAGACTTCATACCAACCGACACGAAGTCAAGGGAATTGTTTTCTAGAATTTTTTTTGAGATTTGCTGACGACAACATTTGCTGCGAAGGATCAAAACCAAAATAACATAAGAAATTTTTTCCTTGCAAGATTTTTATAAATACATCTTTAACTAATTAGAATCATAGATGCGTAGCAGAAAGAATTTCAAATCATTATTTAGTGCGGGAATTGTTTTAGCCGTTGGAGTTTCGAATTTATATATTTCGTCCAATGAGAATGACTGATGCCATTCTGCCGGGGTCACCTCCCCAGGCAACATAAAAGGCCGTGCTAACCACTTGCTAGCAGCTGGACAGACCAGTCAACATGAGAGAGCACATTCTCTCTTCTTCACTGACCCTTCTTGACGATTCCAATAGCAGTAACAGATCTTCACAATATGAGATGAGCACATTCAACGTTTGGGCCAGTGTTCCTTTAGGAGTCCATTCTTTCATCATTCATTCCGCCTAGAACCACTGGTACTCGAAACTTAACTTCAAGGTTAGATGTTTGATTCCAGCTCTATCATTTGCAACTGTTTTCTTCCATGTACGAACTCACAGTACAAGGGTTATCTTTCTGGCTGTCATTAAACTTCTTGAAACTCATCAATATTCTCGTCCTCATTCCTGTACTTCCTTTCTTCTTAATGTAACAGGACAGACTACAATTTGCTCTTTCGTTAAAGATGAATCTTCAACTTTTTCATCTAATTTCGAGCCTACCTCAGTTCCATTGATAGCGATAAAAAATTTATCTTTAGTAGGTTTACGGATTTATTTCGTAACCAACTCAAACTTTCAGTTTTTATTTCTTTTCAGGGAAAATTTAACATTCTCTTCCTTCAAGAATGCATTTAATTTCGACATCGCTAAATTATTCTATATTGAACGACAGCAGTTTGTTTATATAGACGTTCTCGTACAAATAATCTTTCCTGTGCTGATGAAAATTCTAGCTGCAGTCGCTTACATATTAATGCATGAATATATTTTCTCTTACATAGTGACGTAGACTCACAAAGATCTTTTATAAACACAAAATATGCAACTAAAGTTAGACAATAGCAAACTGCTGCAATATCTTTTTTCTTTTGTAATTTTAAAGTTGTGAATAATATCCTTTCTTACAAGAAAAGAACTTGTGACTTCTGTTTTTCAACAAACGTTTCACTCAGATTAAAGAAAAATGATTTATGAATTTGCAGATCGATGTTTTATTCAGTCATTTACACATTTGTCCGTTATATATATATATATATATATATATATATATATATATATATATATTAAGGTAAGTTTTATTAAGGACGATGGAACACGGTTTATTATTTTTTAATTGTAACTTTAAAACAAAACGCTACAAATAATTGAAACAATAAAAACTCAAACTGTCAACACGACCCCCGATGACGACCAAAAGTATGGTCGAAAGTTCTTGGGCAGAAGATATGGGACAGTTCCTTTACCACATGGATCCCGACACAAGAAAAATAACCAGAACACTTGAAAAATTACAATAAAAAATAAACAGTGTTCCATCGTCTTTAATAAAAGTTGCCTTAATAACAACTTGCTGCCTAAATATACACTCTTCAATATATATATATATATATATATATATATATATATACGAGGTGCTTTCAATAAGTTTCCAGACTTTTTTGTACAGGCATTTAAAATTGTCGTAGACTCTTGAAAATTCACTATGTTATTGTTATACATCTTATGAGATGACTGACCAATTTTTATGATTTCTGGTTCAAATGAACAGTTACAGCAGCAATTGGAATACACTCTACTAAAGCCAAATTGTGAATTTCAAAAATGCAATCTGGACGTGAGGACACTTTAGAAGAACGATATGCAATAAAATTGTGTTTTAAACTTGGAAAAAATGCCACAGAAACGAATGGAATGTTTCAGACTGCTTTTGGAGCATCTTGCATGAATCCAGTATCAGTTTTTGAGTGGCATAAGAGATTCAAGGAAAGCAGGGAATCTGTGAGGGACGATGAGAAGTGTAGGAGGAGTAAGGAAGTCAGAACATCAGAGCTGATTGGCTAAATAAAGAATTTCATGGATAAGGACCGTCGTATGTCCATAGAGACAATAAATGCACAGTTTGATGCCAGTGTGGGAACTGTACACACAATTATTCACGAGGAACTGAAGACGCGGAAGATTTGCGCAAAGTTTGTCTCAAGGGTGCTCAGAGAAGATCAGAAAGAAAGACGTTGTCATGACAGCAGGGAGATGGTCGAGCTGATCAATTCAGGTCTCGCTGTTCTTGATGCTCTGGTGACCTGCGATTAAAGCTGGATCTACTGATATGAACCAGAAACCAAGAGACAGAGTTCCCAGTGGAAGCATGTTGGCTCTCCGAGACCCAAGAAGGCCAGACAGAGCAAATCCACCCACAAACTTTTGGTGATCTTTTTTTTTTTTGACAGCACTGGCATGATGTACATGTACTAGGTTCCCATTGGACAGACAGTCAACAAGGAATGCCATGCTGAGGTTTTAAGGGAGTTCAGGAAGAGATTCCGTCGGAAGAGGCCAGCACTCTTCAAATCATTTCCACCAGGACAATACACTAGTCGACAACTCCATCCTTGTCACAGACTATTTGACCAAGATAGGCATCAAGACAGTTCCTCACCGTCCCTATAGTCCAGACCTTGTTCCCTGTGACTTTTGGTTATTCCTTAAGCTCAAGGAAAAACTTAGAGGCTGTCGTTATGAGACAATTGAGGAGATGAAAGAGGCTGTGACGAAGGTCATTGACACGCTCACACAAGAGGACTTCAGTGGGGCCTTCCAGAAGTTGTTGGAACGATACAACAAGTACATTGCAGCCGAGGGAGATTACTTCGAAGGGGACTAGAGTTTCATGTGTGTACTATCAATAAAAGTGCCCATACGAAAAAAGTCTGGAAACTTATTTAATGAGCCTTGTATATATATATATTTATATATATATTCAATTCATGGAATATAGACTGTGACCCTCAGTTTCATGGAGTTTTTTGTAAAACAACAATTATCAGGTCACAGTCAATATTCCATGAATTATATATATATATATATATATATATATATATATATATATATATATATATTTATCATTTTACTCCTCTAGAGTTTTTCACATCAGTATTAGCTGATGGTTTTTCACTGGAGTTTGAGTGACACCAAGTCTCCTCAAGTCTCCAGGACTCGTCTCAGTATTCTAGCCGTCCTCAGCAATGCTGTCGTTTGGATAGTCTCCACCCGTCCGCTAACTTCCAAGTCATCCAGGCCCTTAATAGCTCTATCCTAGATATTGAGCACTCCCCATATTATATTGCACTTGGTTCGGCACATACCTACAAAGTGATTTAGTGATAACCAACACTATTATAATGTATATATATATATATATATATATATATATATATATATATATATATATACTATGCGTACGTGAATGTGTGTAGGTATTATCATTAGTTACTTGAAATCATATAGCAGTGTGATGACAAATGATTTTTATCGAATGGAAATGATTATTTGAAACCAAAAAATGATGTATAAGTTATTTGTAATTGGTCACCGTATTGACTGGGGCTGTAGAATTTACCAACGGCGCCTTTGCAGAAAGATTTTTAAAAAATCCAACGACATTTCCTTTTGGCCGTGGGTGATTCTCAAGACAGGATCTTAGTGACTGAACAGTCCGTGACCAGGCAACCGAAGTGGTTCCGTGACCTGTAACACAGTACTTTGATCCTTAGTGGGTTAGACGGTCGGTCGGAGAAGCCCGATCTTATTAATCAAGCTCTAGCATCTGTATTATCATCCTCATCGTATTCTTCAAACAAATACTCTTCTCTGTTTTCTTTCAAAAGCGCTAGAAAGTGGTGGATGAGGGTTGATAGCAATATTGAAACCATTTGAACTTTGTGTAAACTATATATATATATATATATATATATGAGAAAAATAAGTGGGAAAGTGTATAAACCAATACACTGACAACGGATTTTTCAACTGGCAATATGGAGAAATGGTAGATTGGTAAATCTGACAAGAAAAATAAGTGGAAAAATAGATATTTTTCTCATCTTAAATACTTGGCAGAAAATTACCCAAGATGGGTTGACATGCCGTTAAAATCAATCTCTGAACCATTAAAAAATATTGTCACAGAAATTGAAATATATCATAACATCTTTTTTTCATGAGTAATAAACTAGAAGATAAAACAAAGCACTAATTACTAGTATTTCCAAATTTGTCTCTGGCCTTGACCTTTTTGTTCAATTGTTTACTTAGCCTCGCTTTGAATATCGTTTTATTTTATATAGAAATCATTATAAATGGCCAGACAATGAAGACTGGACATAGAAAGAGGCCGTTCTATTGTTGCGTACTGTTTGGGTTCTCTGGTCATTGTTGCTTACCTTTCAACGGAAACAACTACTTATACTAAAGGACAATAAAGCTGGGATTTATCACATTTGTTTGCTGAGGCCTTTTTATGGTTAATTATATGAGTTTCATAAGCGGCTATGTACTATATATCATCAACATCAGCTGCTATATACCATACATCATCATCATCACCATCATCAGGGACTCTATACCATATATCATCATCATCAGTGATTATATACCGTATATCATCATCATCATCATCATCATCATCATCATCATCATCATCATCATCAGTGACTATATACCGTATATCAAAATCATCATCATCATTAGTTATATACCATATATCAACATTAGTAGCACTAGCAGCATCAGCTGTATGCCATATATCATTATCATCGTCTTTATAACATATATCAGCAGCTGTAGCAGCGGCAGCAGCAGCAGCAGTAGCGGCTCTTTTCTGTTTATCATTATCATCATCATCATCTGTGACTATGTACAGTATATAATCATCATCATCGGTTAAATACCATACATCAACATTAGCAGCAGCAGCAGCAGCAGCAGCTGTATGCAATGTATTATTATCATCATCTATAAAACATATATCATCATTTTTATCGTTTAGGTTATTGTCTTCATCTTTATTGTTATATTCACAAAGTTTCGGCCGATATGTCCTCCAGCCTTCTTCAGGTGTTTGTCGAACTGGGGAGGCTACACAGAACTTCGAGCCACGTCCTTTATTTAATCCACGGGGGTTGCTTGTTCTGATTCCGTTTACCATAACCGGGGTATAAGTGCTAAGTATTCCTGTATAGTTACTCGCCTGAAGTCAGGATTGAACCTGCAACCTCCAGATGATTGTCCCTTTTATATATATATATATATATATATATATATATATATATATATCAACATCATCAGAAGTAGCGGCTATATACCGTACATCCTCATCATCGTCATTATCATCATCGTCATCGTCATCTATATCATTATCATCCATTTTGAGTGCGTTTCTTGACAAAGGCCTTTGCTTGATTATTGTATAATCATCTTGCTTTATGTGTATGTTTACCCAACCCTTTTGCAACACGTAGGAGGTGACATGAGGTCGGGATTTTAAAGCAGGGTCTAGCTGATTTTTATCATTAAGAGTTTTCGGACTATTGTCTTCATCTTTATGGTTATTTCCACAACGTTTCGGCAGATATGTCCTCCGGCCTTCTTCAGGTGTTTGTCGAACTCGGGAACCTTCACAGAACTTCGAACTACGTCCTTTATTGAATCCACGGGGGTCGCCTGTTTTGATTCCGTTAGTCATAACCGGGTACAAGTGTTAAGTATTCCTGTATTGTTACTCGCCTGCAGAACAATGGTTGATATGCCATTAAACCAAGACAAACCAAATCGAAACCAATATTTTAAGAGACAGTCTATTAATGTTATTCACAAGCATGTTGTAAAATATTTTATACAGAATTTCCTTACATCATCATCACCCATGATGATGATGATATACAGTATATAGTCACTAATGAAGATGATGATGATGATATATGGTATATAGCCGTCGCCGCTACTGTTGCTGCTGCTGTTGTTGATGATGATGATGATGATATACGATATATAGTCACTGATGGTGATGGTATATGGTATATAGCTGCTGCTACAGCTGCTGCTGCTGCCGCTGATGATGATGATGATGATATACGGTATATAGTCACTGATGGTGATGATATATGGTATATAGCCACTGCTGCTGCTGCTGCTGCTGATGATGATGATGATGATATACGGTATGTAGTCCCTGATAGTGATGATATATGGTATATAGCCGCTGCTGTTGCTGTTGCTGCTGCTGCTGATGATGATGATGATGATATACGGTATATAGTCACTGATAGTGATGATATATGGTATATAGCCGCTGCTGCTGCTGCTGCTGATGATGATATACGGTATATAGTCACTGATGGTGATGATATATGGTATATAACCGCAGCTGCTGCTGCTGCTGATGATGATATACGGTATATAGTCACTGATGATGATGATATATGGTATATATCTGCTAATGAAACTCTCAAATAATTTGTCATAAAAAATCCTCAGCAAACAAATCTAATCAATGCACTGTTTTCTATATATATTTATACTTCACTTTACGAACTCCAGCAATAAGAGATCGTAAAGTGGGGTATATACTTCACCTTTATAATAATTATTATTAAGAACACAAAGGTGACGTATTCTTGTTTACTTTTTTCTTTCTTTATATATGATCTATCATACCTGATTTTGTTAGCATTCTAATATTTTTCAAGTGTAATCTTTCTTTCTTTTATACCTTTTAATAGTATAATTATTTCTGTTTGTTATGCAAGAACTATTTATCGAACCTTTGTTGATACAAAGTAAATATATCGATTTTTTTTAGATCCGGACAAGAGAGCGAAAGATCATTAATACGTAACGAAGTGAAATGGCATAACAGCCTGCTAGGTTGGTGTTAGGCTCGAATAATCTTCACATTAACAACTGCATTTGGCAAACTCTCTCTTAAACTGATTACTTATTCAATATATAAAGTTATTACTTAGTGAATACGAGCAGATCAAGTATTAAAACTCTTTTTAAAGAGGTTCTCGTGGTGCAATAGTTACTGTCGTTGGAAATGAAAAGAGCAGTCTGGGTTCTAACCCTGGACGAGGCTGTTTGCATTTAATATCATGCTATTCCTCCTCCAGCTATGGATAAATAATAGGAGAGACTTGGCAATTAACCTTAGTATGGCAACCAGTCTAGGAGAAGGAAAACAATGAATTAAAACCTGTTAAACTCTGCTTAAAAATTGACCTTGTGTTGCATCGTGTTTGTGCAGTAACTATATATTGATTTCTTTAGTTTATTCAACGGTATATCAACCCTCGTGGATAATTTAATGCCAAAGCCATCCTTGTAGAAGAATAGCAATGATACAATTTACTCCATATCAAGCGGGGGGATAAGGGGGTCCATGCTTTTCCCAAGAATATTAATCCGAAAATGATACGCAGTAGTGCGACTGGGGAGCGAACTCGCTCACGGAAAGACCTCAGTCCAGCACTTGAGCCATTACGCCACAGGGAACCCCTTCACCGGTAAATATATAAAACCCTTTTAAAACTTATATAAATTTAGGTTGATATTTAACTTAATCAAGATAAGTGCTTTGTATACCTATTCAATAACAATGTGCGTAAGGTGATTTTCCATGGCGTAGTGGCTAACGTAGTGGACTGCAGCATTGAAGTAAAGAAACCAAGACAAAACAGAGACCTGAATAGTCATAAAATATCTGCAAAAGATTGGTATGGCACCCAAGAAAATCCATGATGGCATGGTACAGATACTTGCTGAGGATTCCCCTTCTTAAGCAACCGCGGGATTGATGTCGCTCATCGTACGGTTTTGGATGATAGGCGTCTTACAGTCCAGTTGATAGCTAAATCCGCAGGGACTAGTTCTGGTTTGATGCACGTTTTAAGAGAGATCTTGGGAATGGGCAAGATGTCTGGAAAATAGTTCCCAAGTATGCAGCGTATGAGTGTATGCAATAAATGAATAAATAAACAAATAAATAATTAAGCCATACATACATACATACATACATACATACATACAAAAATCGTTCAAAAAGTTCTAAGCCTCCCTCCTGAAAGAAAAGCACAAATTGAAAAGGGTTACCATTTCCAGCACACTTCTGACTCACTTCCAGGTTAACCGTAAGATTTTCTACTGTAGATTAGTTACTCAAAATGTAACCCAGTGTACCATTATAACCCTGAATCAAATATTCAAACCATTGGCAACACTTTAGTTCTCCTTCCCCGAAGAAGTTCAAGCAGAAAGCATCTGTTGGCAAGGTGATGGCTTCTATATTTTTAAAAATTCTGAAGGCGTAATCAGAATAGACTATCCTGGAAAAGGGAAAAACTATCAATGAACAGTACAATGCATCAGAATTAAGACAACTAAGTAATGAATTCGAAACCCTACCAGTGATAAAAACCGAACTTGTGGTGCCCGTGGTGTAATGTTTATCGTCGTAGGAAATAGACACGGCGACACGAGTTCAAATCCGGGACGAGACTGATTGCATTTCACATAGCACTAATACCCTTGGGAAAGGTATGAATCCAATCATTCTCCCTCCACCTATGGGTAAATAGTAGGACAGACTGAGTTCTTCAGCCCTGGTGAGGCAACTAGTCTAGGAGAAGGAAAACTCTGAATTCAAACCTGTTAAACCTCGCTTAAAACTTGACAGTTGACGTGATTACTGGTTATCTTGCTTCAGCTTGTCGCTGGATAATAATCATGAAGACTTAGAGAGTGGTATTCGTGTTGTATAAGCGTTAGCCACTTTGATACTGTAATATAATGGCCGAGGGATTTCGTTTTATGCCATTGGGTTTAGTTAGGCTGAGAACCTTTCGGCTCAGCCCATGGGTTTGTTAGGTGCAAACTTGAGTGCAGGTGTTAACGCGCGCGCGGAGAGAATGTGTCGTTCATAGATGTCAAAATAAAAATCCCAGATAGAAAGGTTGACCAGTGGATGTGAATGACGTCATGATCCGGAGGCGTGCGAAGGATTTTGGGAGATTTGAAAAAGTCAGTTAGTTGAGTTGAGTCCTGCCTCGGAAGAAGACGGTTGACTTTCGCTTGCTCGCGGAGGCCTTGGGTAGGTGTCGAACGGATGGTGGTGGTGGGGGGCGCAGATGAAAAAGCCAGAATAGAAAGAATGTGTATCTCTCTCCTTACGTCGAAGAATCTTTAAACTCAAAGGTAATAAAAAATTTCGTACCTGAACTGAGAAGTCGTAAGTGTTTTTCGTGTTTCGAGATTCCTATGTTATATATATGTATATTTCACATCGGTGTGCTATCTCCATTTCACACATGGCGTTTATTATGGCTATGGTACAGATACCATGATGTACAAATGGTCCTTTACGATCTTTTTATCAACCAATCTAACGTAAAACTATATAATCAACGTAAAACGTAAAACCAATCAACGTAAAACTATATAATCACTTGTTAAAGGAAAGACTGAAATTAGCATCAAATTGTAACATTGTAGCACTAATACCCTTGGGAAAGGTATGAATCCAATTATTCTCCCTCCAGCCATGGGTAAAAAGTAAGGCAGACTAGGTTCTTCAGCCTTGGTGAGGCAACTAGTCTAGGAGAAGGAAAACTCTGAATTCAAACCTGTTAAACTCCGCTTAAAAATTGACCTTGTGTCATATCCTGCCCGAGCGAAGGGGTTGGGTAAATATGATAATGAGACTCTTTTATTCAGACTAGTAAATTTCTATAGTCCGACGTAACCATGAAGAGAGAGGAAGTTCTTGTGGGGGTTTATGAGCAAATCTCGCTTGCAGCTACAAAGAGGCACCCACCTCTCGACCTGACCGATTCGCACCAACGTCTAACCGAACTCATTACTTTGGGTTTCAAATTTCGACTCCCCCTGAATCCAAAATTGTCTTTTCTTATATATCTTATTAATTATTGCATCAGCAAGTCATATTAGAACACGTGTTAACTTTTATTTGGAGGTACTCGTGGTGTAATGGTTATCGTCGTAGGAAATGGACACGGTGACACGAGTTCAAATCCTGGACGAGACTGATTGCATTTCACATTACACTAATACCCTTGGGAAAGGTATGAATCTGATTATTCTCCCTCCAGCTATGGGTAAAATAGTGGGGCAGACTGGGTTCTTTAGCCTTGGTCAGGAAACTTGTCTAAAAGAAGGAAAACTCTGAATTCAAACCAGTTAAACTCCGCTTAAAAATTGACCTTGTGTCATATCCTACCTGAGCGAAGGGGTTGGGTAAATATGGTTTTTAACTTTTATTTCCTCACCCCGGTCGACAAGCCTTGATTTGTTATCTGTATTCTGTCTTCCCTAATGTTATTTTGATGTAGGGTGTTTAAACCTGGTCACCACCTGTGCAGGCGTTCGACCTTTGCAAGGAACTACACTTACACCCAAATATTTGTAACCAGTCCACAACCTCACCAAACTAAATAATAAGATAATTAATAGAATCAATAAAATAATCAATATAATTAATTACCACTAACTATTTTACAAAATAACCCAGCAAACGTTTATAAAACTATGAGCTCATCTGCTCCAATATACGCATAGTTAGGTTAATGTGTGTGTGAGCATAGGCGTAATGTGTAATATCATATTGGTCCAACAATACGACTAAGATATTCACATGCATAAAACGTTCACAAATGTTCATAAACATAGGAATCCGAAAAACACGAAACACTTACGACTCTCTTTTTTGGTTCAGGTACGAAACTTTTATTTACCTTTTTGAGTTTAAGGTTTTCAGACATGTGAAGAGAGAGACACAATTTCTTACTATGCTGACTGCTCGTACATCGTCAGCTCTGAACTCACTGACTCAACCAACGCGCGGGCATCCCGTAGACCCCAACTGGTCTCGCCTCGGCGAGCTCCGAAAATCGACTTTCTTCGTCCAAGCCCAAATCTCAACTCACTGGGTTTTTTTTCAAATTCCAAAATCCTCAGCCCATCGCTTCCGGGCATGACGTCATTCACGTCCATTTCCTATCTGGGGTTTTTATTGTGACATCTGTGATTGTTATATCCGCCCCACGCGCACGTGAAAACCTGTACTATATGTTGACCTAACTAACCTATGCACTAAGCCGAAAGGTTCTCAGCCTAACTAAACCGAAAGGCAAGATATATAAAACGAAAAATGGTAATATTAAAAATAAATCCCTCCGCAATTATATAACAAATGTATATGTATGTATATGCATGTAGATGTGAACATGTGGGTGTGTGTGTGTGTGTGTGTGTGAGCATAGGCGTTATGTATACGTATGTATGTTCATGTAGATGCGAACATATTGGTCTGTGTGTATGTGTATATGCATAGATGTAGTATTACCTATATATCTACCCAGAGCCCATGTCATTGTTTGCTGCGTATATCGTGATAGTGAGGATCTCCACAATCCATGAGAGTGATATATCTCACAAGCCCCCACCCGACAATCAGGATAAATCAGAAGACGGTACAATTGTATTCTTGGTTTTGTTTTTTATTTTTGGAGGGTGGAGCAAGTGCTGAATCCTATGAAAACATTCATCCCCCTCCAGATATGGGTTAAATAGTACTACTATTGTTCTTTTACAAGGATGACATTGGAATTAAATACCCCACGAAGGTTGATATGCTATAAAATAAAGAAATTGAATGTTCATATTTTAATGGGTTATAAAACGGGTTGATAATTTTAATGGGTTACAATATATGTTCATATTTTAAAGAGTTATATAACGTATTTATTTTGTGATGGGTCTCATAACATGTTCATGGTTCGATGTGTTATGTAACATGTTCATATTTTAAAGGGTTATATAACGTATTTATTTTGTGATGGGTCTCATAACATGTTCATGGTTCGATGTGTTATGTAACATGTTCATATTTTAAAGGGTTATATAACGTATTTATTTTGTGATGGGTCTCATAACATGTTCATGGTTCGATGTGTTATGTAACATGTTCATATTTTAAAGGGTTATATAACGTATTTATTTTGTAATAGGTCTCATGGCTTGTTCATATTTTAATGGGTTATATGTTTATATTTTCTTTCCCGTTAAGAATCTCAAAGAGCTTAGAACATGCCATTTTCTTAAAATCCTATGCATTATACATAGGCACCTCGGGTGGTGTAATGGTTTGCAAGTGTATCTAGCAAGCTTTCACAAGTAAGTTCGAGTCTCAGTGGGCCCCCACTTCATTCAGCCTTGTGCCACATCTGAGCAAAAAGCTTCGTAAATTACTACATTGATAATATAGAATAATTTGCTATTTTAAGTCCCTACTATTAGACTATTTTCCGTTTTACCATAAAGAACAGTTAATTTATACTCCGACGACTACAACTTCGATTCCACACAGTGGAATCACCAATCACTTATGAAAAACTAGTAGATCGACTACAACTTAAAACGTTAGAAATCAGGTTATTGACCGTTTACCTCATAACACTCTGTCATCTACATTCTATAAAGATGTGTACAATTTTAATCAGACTTTTGTTTTTCGAATTTGGTGTCTCAAAAAATATAGAAAAAATTATCAGTAATTTTAATTTCATTGCTACGGAATACCACAACGGATACCTCAAGATGACTATATTAATTTCCTTTTCA
This sequence comes from Sepioteuthis lessoniana, assembly GCA_963585895.1. Classification (NCBI taxonomy): domain Eukaryota; kingdom Metazoa; phylum Mollusca; class Cephalopoda; order Myopsida; family Loliginidae; genus Sepioteuthis; species Sepioteuthis lessoniana. The sequence continues at coordinate 182,742 of CAUZXS010003685.1, forward strand.
CTACACAAATCTCTCTCTCTCTCTCTCTCTCTCTCTCTCTCTCTCTCTCTCTCTCTCACACACACACACACACACTCTCTCTCTCTCTCACACACTATATATCTCTCTCTCTCTCTCACTTTCTCTCTCTCTTCCTCTCCCATTATCTACCCTTGCCGTTCCAATCTCTCTCTCTCTCTCTCTCTCTCTCTCTCTCTTTCTTTCTTTCTCAATAATTTTAATAAAAGAAAAATCTCTCTCTCTATCTCTCCCACTTTCCCTCTCTCTTCCTCTCCCATTATCTACCTTTGCCGTTCCAATCTCTCTCTCTTTCTTTCTTTCTCAATAATTTTAATAAAAGAAATCTCTCTCTCTCTCTCTCTCTCTCTCTCTCTCTATCTATCTATCTATCTATCTATCTATGTTTCTTTTTCTGTCTGTCTGTCTCTCTTGCATTTAATGTTAATAAGAGAGAAAATCTCTTTCTCTCTCTTTCTCTTTTCCCATTTCTATTTCTCTTGCTGTTAATGTTAAAAAAAGAAATCTCTCACTCTCTCTCTTTCTCCCTCTCAGTTCCTCTCTATCACACTCACACTAAGAGAAAGAATTCTCTCGGTCCCTCTCACATTTAATGCTAAAAAGAGAAAGATCTCTTTCTTTCTCTTTTATCTTTAATGCTAATAATAGGAAAATATCTCTATCTCCCTCGCTCACTCTCTTTCTCTCTCTCTCTCTCTCTCTCTCTCTCTCTCTCTCTTGCATTTAATGTTAATGAGAGGAAAAATGATTCTATTTTTCTCTCTTATTTAATATTAATAGGACAACCTCTCTCTCTCTCTCTCTCTCTCTTTCTTTCTTTCTCAATAATTTTAATAAAAGAAAAATCTCTCTCTCTATCTCTCCCACTTTCCCTCTCTCTTCCTCTCCCATTATCTACCTTTGCCGTTCCAATCTCTCTCTCTTTCTTTCTTTCTCAATAATTTTAATAAAAGAAATCTCTCTCTCTCTCTCTCTCTCTCTCTCTCTATCTATCTATCTATCTATCTATCTATGTTTCTTTTTCTGTCTGTCTGTCTCTCTTGCATTTAATGTTAATAAGAGAGAAAATCTCTTTCTCTCTCTTTCTCTTTTCCCATTTCTATTTCTCTTGCTGTTAATGTTAAAAAAAGAAATCTCTCACTCTCTCTCTTTCTCCCTCTCAGTTCCTCTCTATCACACTCACACTAAGAGAAAGAATTCTCTCGGTCCCTCTCACATTTAATGCTAAAAAGAGAAAGATCTCTTTCTTTCTCTTTTATCTTTAATGCTAATAATAGGAAAATATCTCTATCTCCCTCGCTCACTCTCTTTCTCTCTCTCTCTCTCTCTCTCTCTCTCTTGCATTTAATGTTAATGAGAGAAAAAATGATTCTATTTTTCTCTCTTATTTAATATTAATAGGACAACCTCTCTCTCTCTCTCTCTCTCTCTCTCTCTCGCACGAGCACGAACTTAAAAACGAAAAAAATCCGAAATCAAATAAATATGTTTTCAAGTATTCCTATCAAATACAAATAATTTATACTCATGGTTTCAAGTCACTATTCCTATTCAATAATATTAATAATGATTTATTTGCCCATATGGTTTCAAGTATTCCTATCAAATACAAATGATTTATACACAATTACATCTTTTCAAATAACAATTTCTATCCAAAATAACAACAACAATAATAATAATAACAATTATAACAACAACAATAATTTGTTTTTACACATAGTTTCAAGTATTCCTAACTAATACAAATAATTTACACATCCAGTTATACTAAGACTTTGCCACTTGAACCTCTTGGTGTTTTGGGTCATTAGGCACTGTCTAATTGAGAGTTCAGTTCGACTCAGTTTCCGATCATAATCTTCTTCGTTTGTTCTAAGTTTTCAAATGCTCAACTGCAATAGGAGTTTTATATGTTAGGATATAAATGATACAATCTCTCTCTTTCTCTCTCTCTCCGATTATTTTATGTTTAAGCCATAAACAACTTCCTGTTTGAAATAAATTGCCATGGACGTTGCATTCTGGATAAAATGAATCTTCTAATTACTTTTTAAAATCCTGATTTATGTGTGCCATTTGATGTGACCTTTCCTGCAAGGAAGAACCATCTTGCTAATGTTGGATTTGCAATTTTGATTTGCCTATTTTGAGCTTTGCTCTTTCTGGATTTAATGCTGAATTGGATTATGTAATCTTTATTGATTCTGGACTTGAAATCAATCATTTGTGCGTTAATTGGAACTAAAACTATTTTCACAAATCTATTCTCTCTTTTATGTAGCCCGGTCGGCTGGGGCTGTAGAATACACCGACTGCATCTCAGCAGAGGAGTAAGACCCCCTTCCCAATGAGTGTTTTGGATATGGCACTAAAAAATCTGATGGTGATGCTCCAATAATGCTGGAGCTTTGAGGAATGCGGAATACCCTATATTGCCACTGCTCCTAGATTCACTCTGTCCCGGAGTGGTAGCACCTGATAGGGTCCTATCTATGGGTCAAATACAACTGTATAACATTTAAATCGAAGGCAAACAAATGACATACGCTAAATTGAATTGTTAGAAATAGAAGTGTTTGACATTTAATTGTGTGTAAACAAATGACTGATGCTTAATTGAATTGTTAGTGATTCATACCAATACTTGGATAAATCATATATATTTAACATATATGTATAGAGAGGATTTGGCATTCAGTAGCTTTCAATGGTTGATATGCCATCAAACCCAACCAAACCAAATCATATATATTTAATATATATACATAAAAAAGATATGGCATTAAATAACCTACAATGGTTGATATGCCATCAAACCCAACCAAACCAAATCATATATATTTAATATATATACATAAAAAAGATTTGGCATTAAATAACCTACAATGGTTGATATACCATCAAACCCAACCAAAGCAAATCATATATATTTAATATATAAGGAGGATTTGGCATTAAATAACCTACAATGGTTGATATGCCATAAAACCCAACCAAATCAAATAATATATATTCAATATATATGCATAAAGAAGATTTGGCATTAAATAACCTACAATGGTTGATATGCCATCAAACCCAACCAAACCAAATTATATATATTTAGTATATGTGTATAAAGAGGATTTGGCATTAAATAACCTACAATGGTTGATATACCCTAAAACCCAACCCAACCAAATCATATATATTTGATATATATGTATAAAGAGGATTTGGCATTAAATAACCTACAAGGGTTGATATGCTATGAAACCAAACCAAACCAAACCCATCTCAATCGCCGTTTAATATGTCACACCTCACCCCCCACACACAGAGTCTCTCTCTCTCTCTCTCTCTCTCTCTCTCTCTCTCTCTCTCTCTCTCTCTCTCTCTCTCTCGCGCGCGCGCGCGCGCTCTCTTATATATATAAAAGTTAAAACTGTTTTACCAACACCTGAACACTTCTCGAACAGAAATCTAAAATATATTGTTAAGTAACTCATCATGATTGATTTTAAATCTATAATCATCGGCTATGTTTATTTACTAACCTCTCCCCACGAGCAGTACGTGAAACAAGGTCAATTTTTAAAACGGATTTTGACAGGTTTGAATTCAAGGATATCCTTCTTCTAGACTGATTGCCATACTAAAGTTTAAAAGCCCAGTTATAATCACATATCTAGAAGCCAATTCCTCGCATTATTTTGCATGAATATATAAAATTATTAGGAAACGTTTTCAAACCCACACAAGAGAGGACGCTGACAGTGATATGCAAGCCATGGTTAAAAGGGTTATCAACCCCTTAATCTAACAGCACCTTACCATATAGACATGTTCAATCTTAACCAGACATTTGTTTCCAAAGATCGGTCTCTCGATAATTTATGTAAGCTTATTTCCAATGCTGTACCACTCCGAACGTATCTCGCGTACTTCTTTCACTGGTTTCGTGGAATCGTCTCTGTGGCTTAGGGGTTAACGTGCTGGACTGTGATATCATCGTAAGTGAGTTCGAACCCTAGTCACCCCTTTCCATTCACTTTCCGACTAACAACCTTCGGAAAGGCATGAACTCCCTTATCCTCTCTGGCTATAGATTAAACAATACTACTATTGTTCTTCCACAGGATGGCTTTGGCATTATATAACCCACGAAGGTTGATGTGCCGTGAAATATAGAAACCAAACCAAACCAAACCATATCACTGGTCTCATAACCCTATCTTGAACAGGAATAACCTGGTAGAACCAATCCTACTCCAGGTCGATAAGGCTCAATTTTCTGTTTATTCTTAGATGGAGAAAGAAGAGTTGAATTCATACATTTTCCCAAAAGTAAAAGAACTATATAAATTGCAAACAGCTTCGTTCAGGATTTGAACTCGAGTAGCGGAGTCCTTTTCCAACGACAATAGCCATAAGGTCAGGAGTATCTCGCGGACTATATCAAGAGTATAACGAGATCTCTCTCTCTCTCTCTCTCTCGCTCTCTTATTATTTTTAGGTATAAACCATAAACAACTTCCTGTTTGAAATAAATAGCCATTGACGTTGCATTCTGCAATAAGACATTGAACACTATAACAATCTAAAATTAGTTGTATTATTGCTTCGTGGCAGTTAGAAATAAGAATGTTAGAACTCGAGATCGCTGACGAGACAAGAAGAAGAAGAACAACAACGATATTTTACATGTGTTTAACTAACTTATTGGCAAAATATAGGCGGCGAATCATATGCGGCCCTCGGCGCTTTCTGAAGTGTCCGCCTAAGCCACTTTCCGGGCCTATTTTGCCCATTCAGCTCATGCTATAAATATAACTTTTATCTGAAAAACGAATCCATCATTTAATTGAGTACCTCATTCCGATGTAATGAAAAACAAACTAGCCTCGTTCATCTATTCTTGAATTGTGGGTTCGATTCTTTTTGGGTTGCCAATATTTATGACCATGTGCCAAATCTAAAATTTGCCTAATTTTATAGGGCAAGTTGCATGTTGTAATAGTGTGATTTGGTTTTCTTTGTTTAATGGTACATCAACTACTGCGGGTAATCTAATGCCAAAGCTACCCTTGTTGGAGGACAGTAATGGTATTATTTAATATAATATAAAGGAGGTGCCCGTGGTGTAATGGTTAGCGTCGCAGGATATGGACACGGTGACACCAGTTCAAATCCTGGACCTGACTGATTGCATTTCACATAGCACTAATATCCTGGGGAAAGGTATGAATCCAAATATTCTCCTTTCAGCTCTGGGTAAATAGTAGGGAAGACTTCTCCTAGACTAGTTGCCTCACCAAGGCTGAAGCCTTGGTGAGGCAACTAGTCTAAGAGAAGGAAAACTCTGAATTCAAACCTGTTGAACTCTGCTTAAAAATTGACCTTGTGTCATGTCCTGCCCGAGCGGAGGGGTTGGTAAATATGATTATCTAATACATTGCTGGAATGGTTAGAAGTTCATACATTTCCCAAGATTATTAATCCGACTGGCCCATTGGTATTATGATCAGAGAGTTCACCAATGGTCCGGGATTCTAGGGTTCAATCCCAGGTTGAGTCATACCAAAGACTCAAAAAATGGTACTTGATACCTCCTTACTTAACTCGCAGTATTACGTATCAAGGGTAAAGTGAAGAAATCCATAGAAAAGAATAGTGCCCACCCCTACAACTCGGTTTTGTAGCCATTGAAAAAAAGCTTAGATAATGGCTGCTATATAGTAAGGAAGACTTGTGGATCATTATTAATGAATTCGATTCTCACTATGTGCCCTACATTTCTGGCTTTCTGCTAAATTCAGTTAGTCTTTGTAAATTACTTCAGTACAGTAAAGGAGACTATCAGACCGTTATTAGTGAGTTCGATATTCACTGGGTGCCCCATTCTCAAATAAAAATCCAAAATAATTAATAAGAACTATTATTACCAACTATTATACACTAAGGAAGACTAGCAGACTATTGTTGGTGAATTCGAGTCTCACTGTGTGCTTCTGGCTTTGTACTCAACTCAGCAGAGCTTGATAACTGACTACTATACGCTGAGAGAGACTAGCTAACCATAAGTTCGATTCTCTCATGGTGCCTCATATTTCTGACCTTGTGCTAAACTCAGATAATCTTAGTAAGTGACTAATCCATCATTTATTATCTCTTCTTACTACTATTACAACAACTATTACAATAGCTTCAGTGAAATTGATACTGCTACTAACGCACTTAGAGTATCACCTAACAATAATGGTTGAATTAAATGTGGTCTTTTTTTCTTGCTGTTCTTTGCTAATACAGCTGTTTGGAGGATACAACAATCTAAAATTAGTTGTATTATTGCTTCGTGCCAGTTAAAAATTAGAACACTAGAACCTGATATCGCTAGAGAGACAAAGAAAGAAGAGATTCTTCAAGTATTTAAATTAGTCATTGGTAAACTACAGCCCACGAGTCATATATGGCCCTCGATTCATTCTAAAGGGTCCGCCAAAGACTTCAATTTTTTTATCTCATAAAAAAGATCTTTTTACAGAAGATTTGGCTTCTCTATTTTAATGGCATATCAACCTTTGTGGGTTATTTAACAACAAAGACGTCCTTGTTGAGGGGTAGTAGTGATACTACTTAATCAACTGCAGGGAGAATAAAGGAGTATAAGCTTTTACCAAGAGTATTTTACAGAAGAAAAATAAACCTACTTTTCTATATTTCCATGGCAGATACTTACGCTTATTGTCTTCCGTAGTAAGAATAATTGAAGTAACTTCAACGAAAAGTGACTTAGAATTTTTTTAATCGTTCAGTCCGCCTCATGATGAGCCATGTCTTCTTATGTAGCCCACTTCTCGAAAAGGTTGCCCCTGTCTGGTTTAGATTTAAATCAGTGATCGTATTCTATCGTTCATTGAAGAAATAACAGCAGGTCTTGATATAAATGAAAGGCAAAGAAAGAAAGAAAGAAAGAAAGAAAGCGTAGATGTATGTATTTACCCAGTACTTCCGTCACCAACAGGGTGTGATTCAAAGTCAATTTGTTGAGCGGAGTGCAATGAGGTTGAATTCAGAGTTTTCCTTCTCCTAGACTAGTTGCTTTACCAAGTCTGCCCTACTATTTACTCTGCCCTACTATTTACTCTGAGCTGAAGAAACCGCACTGATCTAAATGCAAGACCATAGATGATAAAACAGGGACAATAACAAGAGTATCAATAATTATTGGAGCACTGAGACTAACAAAAACTGATGTTTAGTGGATTTTGTCATCAGCATATCTGACATAATGGACCCACCCTATTCGGCACTTTGGTTATCGGATGTATCAAATATTTGCGGAGGCATGATTTACAGGTGACAGGTCAAAGGCCTTCACGGCCAATGCAAAGTCTAAGAAAAGTAAAAACAGAGACAATATGGTATAATGACTCTACCACTCTCAGCATTCTGGATATCGGATGTATCATATATTTGCGGAGGCATGATTTACAGGTGACAGGTCAAAGCTTGGGAAAAGAGGAATTCGAGTGGGCGCTCAGCTATAAGCATTGAGGAAAGAATGATGAACATGGACTGGGATCAACGTCGAGCAAGTAAGGCAGGTGGTGTGTGACGATCTTTTGATTGTCTGTTCGAATAATCGTTAGTCAGCTGGACTTGAAAAAAAAAATCAATGTTTGAAAGATTAATACCGAAGATTTGGGTTTGTCTGAAAAGTAACAGGACTAAGTGTGTTAGGCATCTGGCAGTTCCTGGCCGTACTAGAAAAACTTATTCACTGGATCTTGCTCCTCGTGACTTTTATCATTTTCCCAAGCTCAAAAGGATCAACAAGGGAGCCTGTTTTGAAGGCGTAAAGGCCACCAAGAGGACCTTAACAACGGAGCTGACGGGCATCCAAGAAGAATCCTTCCGGCTGTACATTGAAGCGTGCACATAATTAAAATTTTGATACAAGTGAGCATGTGCGTTTCTTAAGAGTGTTCAAGAGAAGATTTTAATCTTTGTGAGAGAGGACTTAAATATATCATATTTAATTCAAATAAAACAGTCCACTTTTGAAATATTAATTTTTTTGTCAATGTATGTCCATTGGCTCAACTGTCGTTTGAAAACAATCGTTACAAAATCTTACCCTTTTAATCTATCCATAAAGTACAAAGCGTCGAAAATCAATTGTAATTTATGAAGCCTTGTTTACTCTGGTACACAGGCTGCTAATTGTCACTACTGTTACAAAATGGTTACCCTTCTTAAGGCTGAATAGGCTCATCACTGTCTAACTTTTGTAATCTAATGAAAAGCGGTTTTTTTTGGGGGGGGGTTGTGTGATTTGATCGTAAAATCTACCACTCAATTGTTTAACACGACCGTCAAAATAAAATTCTGAAAATAATGAATATATTTTCCATTTCATCTGCAGTTATATAGTTATCATACTAAGCTTTCCTTACATATGGTACCCAGGCACCCATCTAAGAATTGAACAGGTTCATCGATATTTAACTTTGGTAATCTTGCAGTAACCGGTGCTTCCAGGGTGACTTGACCGTAAGTAAAGTCTTTTTGTTGTAATTTACTAAGTGTTGATTAAATATGACACACAGAGCATCAGGTTGCTTTACAGCATCTCCTGGTGCTTAAATTGTCATTCATCTTATTGCCTCTGAGGCTCATTGCTGCTGAACTTGGGTGATCTAACAGGAACCGGTATATTCAACGAGTTTTGACCGTAAAATTAACTAGTCTGCAGTTTAATACAATTGTCAGAATATATTTGAAGTAGTAGGAATATTTTCAGTTTCTTTGCCCCCAGTATATATATATATATATAAAATGATTTTCTAAGTGTTTGAAACGTTCTTTCATCTTAAAAATCAAAGGTAACTAAAACATCTTTTTATAACGAATTACGAGCAACTGTATTGGTAAAATTAGCACTTTTTAGTAGCAGTCCAACTATTACAAACACTCTGGATAATAAAAGAGAGGTTTTTTATTTGTTTGTTCTTTTAAGATTGATCGCGTTTCCGTTTGTCTGTTTTTCTCATTTTTTCTCGCAGACTTCTGTAAATGATATGGTCTTCTTTTCTACAACTCCTCTGAATGATAACTTCGGCCGAATTTACCAATAGCAATGGTAGGCCATTGGTCTAGGGCCCTGGGGACCCACTGAAGCTAATTTGTTGCGAAGCGTTTCAGATTTTTTTACCCTGTTTCAAATGTACACATGGTAATCTTTTATATAAAATATTCAACCCTATATTGGCTTCTGTACTATAAGTATAGAGCCTGGAATATGGGGATTCTGTACAATAAGTATAGGGCCCGACGTATGAGGCCCTTGTGCAATAAGTGTAGAGCACAACGTATAGGGGCCCTGTACAATAGGTATAAGGCTCGAAGTATAGAGTCCCTGTACAATAAGTATAGGGCTTGGAGTATGTTGTCTCTGTACAATAAATATAGGGCCGGATTATGGAGCCCCAGTATAATAACTATAGGCAAACATTGGTCTTCCACTGGAGAGCCAAGGGGTAATTCACAATTAGGTCACGTATATATGAAGGAGTCCACTGATGAGTTTGGCCTAGGGCCCACAAATGGGCAAGTCCCGCCCTGATAACCACTCCGTTCCCTTCCAGCAATTCGAAGAACCTTGTCCAAAACATTTAATTAAAAAAACCCAAACACCTCCATGTTTTCTCTTAAAACTACCCTTGTCTTTTTTTTTTGCGTGTGCTCAATGGGTTTGTGCTCACGCTAATATTATCTTTTAACTTGTTCTATCGTTTATATGACTAGAGATTGGGAGAGTGCCCGTGGTGAAGTGGCTAACGAGCACCATCATAGCAAGCGAGTTCGATCTCCAGTCGAGCTGTTTCGTTCACTTTCGAACTAATACCTGTTATATGACTAAAAGAGATGTCTTTCTAATTTATCATACGCACAAAATGATGATTGCAACGAGCGCCGACGAGAGCATTCACCGGATATTATTGGTACTGAGACTTTCTTCAAAATGAAAAAAGAGGTTTCTGCGCATAGGATCAGCGCATAGCGAAATGTCGATGAAATTTGTCAAAAAATAAAAATAATTAAAAGTAATTTTTCGGCCAATTTGTGACCTTCGCGGTAACCCCCCCCCCAAAGAAAACCCAATCTGATCCGATCTGAAGAGAAAAACGATATAAAAGACAACTTTCTCGACACTGGAGCAGATCAAAAGAAGGCAGGTGACAGTCTGCAGACCAGAACTCCAACTGAAAGAGAGAGAGAGAGAGAGAGAGAGAGAGAGAGAGAGAGAGAGAGAGAGAGAGAGCGAAACCACGCATCACCCACATTCAGTTTCCTTTTCTCCACTTTGAAGGAAGTGACTATCCCGTAAATCACCGAACACCCCTCTCCTCTCCGCACCCGTAACATCTGATTGACTACGTCAGTCCAACGATCCTACCACTATTAAGCATAAGACATTTTTTCTACTTTTTAACTCCATATCAACACGTTTTTACAAACCAAGCTCATTTGAACTTTTTACTCATTTGTTTCCAATACAATTTGTGACGGCAAATTGAACTAAAATCCGAAAATGGGACTTTATTTTTCGCACGTGTGAAGACGGGGCAGGTTGGCACTTGATCCCCTACAGAAATAAGTCCTGTTCAGAGTTCTTTTCTCAGGCAGATAAGAACTGGCATATTACGTGAGGGAATAATTTAAGGCCAGACTGACCGCCGCTGGCAAGGGGTTCCAAATTTCACACTATCACACACCCACCAGGTCGCTTTCTTCTTTCCCCGAGATAATGGAAGAAAGTGAGCCTATAGGTCTTAGTTGTAATAATATTAATATTGCTACAGTGGTAGTCGGTAACTCCGGTTTTCCGTGTGATACTTTAGGGATTAAGAGGACAGTTCTAAGCAAGATAATATAAGGCGAATAGAAGCTGAAAGGAAAGCATGGAATAATAACATAGACCACATGGTATAATGAAAATACATAAGTTCTTTACTACGGTTATATACATATATATGTTCAAAGTGTCAAAAATATATAATAGGATAGTCCATGAATATAAATGTCTTTTCTTGGCTTTTATCCTTTTTCAAATTGAGAGAGAGTGGTAAACAAAGTTTGGGTGTAAAGGGAAAATGTCCCAAAGTTACTTATCTTATTTTTTTTTTGACGGGGTTCCACTGGAGAATTTCTCTTCTTTCACGGGCTAATAGACTTTGTATTGCTTTTAATGCTGGCTTGAGAGACTCAGGTCTCTCATGTCTCAGTCTTTTGTCTTTAGCCCGGAGTGAAATGGCTATCGTCCGTCTGCCACGAGACTTGTCCAAAAACTGTTGAGGGGAAGGGAACCCTACTTCCGTTTGAGGCTCCCCCCACCAATCATTTGGCTTCATTTTCTCTTTCCCCTTCCGATGTCCGGCGACCCAAGGTCACTTAAGTGCAAACATCTGTGTGACCCACAATCATTTCTAACGGTCACTTTTTGACTGCTAGATAATTTTAGTTCAACGGAGGGGGTATCCTTCCCACCTCCTCAATTCTGTGAGCCATCACGTGACACCTCCCCGCTTAAGAGAAGAAAGGGAGATGAATAGAAATATCATAGAGAAAAAAAAATGCAATTCAATTCACTGTTCTTTCTCCTTTTCTTTCACTTTTTTTTTTTTTTCTCACTTTACTTTTCTTTCATCCCCTTTCTTCTTCACGCTTTGACGAATTCTTTCCTTTTCTTTTTTTTTTCGTCCTTCCTAATTTTCACTATAGGGGAAAACAATTTCTCTTCTCTTTCTTTCTCTCTCTCTCTCCCTTTTCTTTTTCTTTAATCTCGTTTTCCTTTCTTTCTTTTTCTCTCTCGGCTTTTGGCCGTATCATATTTCAAACCTTGAGGAGGTAACTCCCTCTTTTCTTTCTTTCTTTCTTCGTCACTTTTGACGACCTTATAAGCTTGGTTATTAAGCTCTGGGGGAAGAAACTTCCTTTTCTTTTCTCTCTTTCCCCTCTCCGTCACTTGTTGACGTACAGCTTTCTCGTCCATCTCATATTTCAACATTGGGGACGAGAATTCCTCATTTTCTTCAGTTTCTCTCTCTCTCTCTCTCTCTTTCTTTCTCTCAACAACTATGAAAGAATATTCTGCTACTACATTTTTGTGGGGCGTTAGAGAAATAAATTTGGGTACTTTTTTATTAATTTTTCTAAGCCCTCTCTCTCTGAAACAGACAACTGGCCTAATTTTTCCTCGAATTTATTCGGCATTGCCGAGTTCTCAATTTTTCGAGGTTGGCCTTCTTGACGGACATACCTCTTCAATTTGTTTGTGTGACACACTTGTGTCTTCTTCTTTCCTTCGTTGGTATCAATTCTGTATGTCCTCTTGTCTATTCTCCGTGTTACTACATAAGGACCTATATATCGTCCACCACCGTGGGGTCCTTTATTCGATGATAGTAGCAGGACTTCGTCGCCCTTCTTAAATTCTTCCTTCTTAGTCACTGGTGAGGGTCCTCTTATTTTCCTCTTATCCTCTCGATAAGTATTAGGGAATTTATTCCTAATATTCGTTGGACCTTCATCCTTTTTCCGACGACTGGTCCTTTTATCTTGTTTATTGAGGTGTGGAAGGTTCACTTCTTTTCTTTCCACCTTCTCACTTTGCGAGCGACTGTGTCGTTTGTGCCGCCCACGTGGCTCAGCCGCCATCTTGTCTCCATGCTGGGCGTTCGTTCTCGCCATCTTTCTTTCTTCATTTTTGGCGCTCATTTTCGCCAACTTGATTTCTCCATTTTTGGCGTTCATCTTCGCCATCTTTCCGTCTTCATTTATGGCGCTTATTTTCGCCATCTTTTCCGGGTGACACTTTTTAGTTTTTACTTCATTTCCCAGTATAAGGGAAATTCCTTTCATGGGTAGTTTATCTACCACCCCAACTTTAATTGGTCCATCTTTCCACTGGGACTTTAGGGTTATTTTACATAGCGGTATTTTTACCCTCTTTCCGCCGATACCCTCTATCATCACAGTCTCCCGTGTTGCTTCTATTACCCTTTTAGGTAATTTATTTCGTAGAAGTAACGACTGAGATGCTCCGGTATCTCGTAAAATTGAGACTTCCACTGGTCCTCCGTGTGGGCCTTTTATCATCCCTTTTTTCGTCCAGGGTCGATAGGACTGGTTTCCTCTAGTTGTTGTCACAGCTCCTTGAGGTTTTCTCGGCTGGGTCTGGTTTCTTTCAGGACCTTTTCCAAGCTGACACCTTATGGCTATGTGACCAGCCTTTCCGCATTTGAAGCAGACCACTGTTCTGCTGCTACTTTGGAAGGTCCTTCTATTTCCTTCCTTAGGTCTTCCTTCAGGACTTAATTCAGCTTTGAATTTCACTTTACTTCCCGTGTACGGTTTTTCCTTTGTTTTTCGGTGTGTGAGGATGTATTCGTCTGCTAGTGCAGCCATTTCATAGGTCACGTCAGTTTTTCTTTCACTTAGGTGAACCCTGACTTCTTCTGGCACACAGTTTATAAATTCTTCAGCTAATATTAGCTGCCGGAGTTTCTCAGCATCTCCGTCTATCCTCTTAGAGTCACACCACTTATCCAGCGCGTTCTCCTTTTCTCTCAGAAATTCCATATAAGACTGGTTTTCAGTTTTTCTCTGTGTTCTGAATTTCTGTCTATAAGCTTCTGGAACCAATTCGAAGCTTTTAAGAACCGCTGCTTTCACCAAATCGTAGTCGGCGCAATTTTCTGTCGGCAGAGTTGCATATGCTCTCTGTGCTTTTCCTGTCAGCACAGTTTGGAGTAGCATCGACCAGCATTCTTTCGGCCATCCAAGATTTAGTGCAGTTCGCTCAAAATGTGCGAAGTACCCGTCCACGTTGGCTTCTTCAAATTTTGGGACTAGCCTCGCTTGCTTCGTTACTTCGAAACTGTCATGGCTTTCTTTGCGTCCTCTTATTGCCAAGTCGACTTCTCGCAGCCTTGTTTCTTGCTGAATTTTTATTTTCTCCAGTTCTATTTTATTTCTCTGTAGTTCCATTTGTGCTTGTATTTTAATTTTCTCCAGTTCAATTTCTTCTGGAGTCATTCTTATCATTTCCGTTGGTAGCTCTTCTAATACTGCTTCCTCGAAAACATTTTCGTCCACCATGTGACTTGCTATCTCTCTCACGAGTTCATGCTTTCTCATAGAATTCTGAACATTTAACTCAAGCTTCTCGCCAATTTTTATTATCTCGCTTTTTCTCAGCCTCTCCAACTTTTCCATGGAGGGTTCTTTTAAAAAGTTCTCTATTTTGTCCATTTTTTTAAAAAATTTTTCCAAACAGTGATATCAACCAGTAATTTGACTGTTTCAGCAATATTCCTTTTTTTTCTTTCACGGTCTCCCAGGGTAGATTTAAACGGCAGGAATTGTCACACGACTACTAGCAATAAATATTATTAATAATAATCATCCCGGACGAGCCCCCATTTTAGGTCTGTGACGGCAAATTGAACTAAAATCCCAAAATGGGACTTTATTTTTCGCACGTGTGAAGACGGGGCAGGTTGGCACTTGATCCCCTACAGAAATAAGTCCTGTTCAGAGTTCTTTTCTCAGGCAGATAAGAACTGGCATATTACGTGAGGGAATAATTTAAGGCCAGACTGACCGCCGCTGGCAAGGGGTTCCAAATTTCACACTATCACACACCCACCAGGTCGCTTTCTTCTTTCCCCGAGATAATGGAAGAAAGTGAGCCTATAGGTCTTAATTGTAATAATATTAATATTGCTACAGTCGGCAACTCAATTTCCCGTGTGATACTTTAGGGATTAAGAGGACAGTTCTAACCAAGATAATATAAGGCGAATAGAAGCTGAAAGGAAAGCATGGAATAATAACATAGACCACATGGTATAATGAAAATACATAAGTTCTTTACTACGGTTATATACATATATATGTTCAAAGTGTCAAAAATATATAATAGGATAGTCCATGAATATAAATGTCTTTTCTTGGCTTTTATCCTTTTTCAAATTGAGAGAGAGTGGTAAACAAAGTTTGGGTGTAAAGGGAAAATGTCCCAAAGTTACTTATCTTATTTTTTTTTTGACGGGGTTCCACTGGAGAATTTCTCTTCTTTCACGGGCTAATAGACTTTGTATTGCTTTTAATGCTGGCTTGAGAGACTCAGGTCTCTCATGTCTCAGTCTTTTGTCTTTAGCCCGGAGTGAAATGGCTATCGTCCGTCTGCCACGAGACTTGTCCAAAAACTGTTGAGGGGAAGGGAACCCTACTTCCGTTTGAGGCTCCCCCCACCAATCATTTGGCTTCATTTTCTCTTTCCCCTTCCGATGTCCGGCGACCCAAGGTCACTTAAGTGCAAACATCTGTGTGACCCACAATCATTTCTAACGGTCACTTTTTGACTGCTAGATAATTTTAGTTCAACGGAGGGGGTATCCTTCCCACCTCCTCAATTCTGTGAGCCATCACGTGACAAATTGTTCAAACTTACGTGCCTTCGTGTTCTTTGTTTTTGCAAAAGTGCTTACTTCTTTCCTTGCAACCATACGCTGATATAACATGCCATTGGGAAAGGTATGAACCTCCTTATCCTCTCAGCTATAGATTAAAGAGCACCACAACTGTTCATTAACAACAATAGCTTTTGAATGAAATAACCTAAGAAGGTCGATAAGGTATTAAACAAAACAAAAAAAACAAGCTAAACCTATCTATCTATTTATCTGGGAGTCATATGACCAGAAGTCTCTTCAATGCTCCTCTCACCTCAGTGTTATAGTTGATTATTGAAATACTCTTTTAGCGAGAAAGATGTTTGTTACCATTTTTAGCGAGTATGAATATTTTGATATTAGCGAGCGTTTTAGTTACGTGTTTCCTCGCTAAGTTTTGTTATTACTAAAAGAGGATAAAGAAGTAAGAAGACGAAGATGCCGTTAGCTTTTGCATGAAGGCTTTAATGGCACCATGGAAAATAGAGTTTGCGTTTATGCTGCAAGCTAGTGGGAAAGGAAAGAAGTAAAGAGACGAATATTCAACTGGGATCCCTTGGCCTTAGAGAAATAGACGCAAGGGATCCATAAATTAGATTGGTTCCCTCATTGTGTCCATGCTGCTGCTGCTGCTGCTATTTAAGAGCAGGCAGTAGACGTCTGTACAGAACCAAATTGTTCTGCGAAAAGGGCTGTGTTTGGTAGCTTCCCCAATTTCTGCTGCACAGAAAGGAGATTCGGTTTGAATAGGATAAGTCATCCTGATTTGGTGAAATTATGCGTCGAAATAAATTACGCGCCAAACCAAAATACGAAAATTCCTTCTGCTACACGCTCATCTGTATGGTTTCGATTCGTCAAGTGATTTTCGAATATTCTAACCAATTTACAAGGCCTTTTAGAGACTTTCAAGTAAGCCAGTGATGATGGGTACAGATGTCAACTTCATGCTTCTCAATTTTTTCCACCTTTATTATTATAAGTTGTAGATATGTTCTAGTTCTTCATTTTCTGGTAAGTTTACAAATTTTATTATTTACTCCTTGGTGATTTTTCTCCGAATTTAAGCGACATCGAATAACGGAAGATTTCTATTATTCTTATAAGTATACAAGCTGATTTTAACACTCCTGTGGTTTTGATAGTCTCATTTCTTCCTCTGAAATCTGGTTTTCTATCAAGTCCCTTTTTCAGATTCATGGAAATTGTTCCAAGGGTTCCGAATACGACTCAAAAACTTTTTCAACTCTCTGGAATAATCAAGGTATTTGTCGATTTTTACGCTTTTGTTTTGTTTTTCTTGTGGTTTATTGAAAGGCAAAATTCACTAGTTGAGAAGTCGTTTTCTTCTTGTTGATTAAAACTAGGTCTGTTCATTCAGCTCTCGGGAATAATCGGGGTATTTTTCGATTTTTTCGCTTTCTCTTCTTTTTCTTCTGTGGTTTATTGAAAGGCAAAATTCACTAGTTGATAAGTCGTTTTCTTCTTATTGATTAAAACTAGGTCTGTTCATTCAGCTCTCGGGAATAATCGGGGTATTTGTCGATTTTTTTCGCTTTCTCTTCTTTTTCTTCTGTGGTTTATTGGAAGGCAAAATTCACTAGTTGATAAGTCGTTTTCTTCTTGTTGATTAAAACTAGGTCTGTTTATTCAGCTCTCGGGAATAATCGGGGTATTTGTCGATTTTTTCGCTTTCTTTTCTTTTTCTTCTGTGGTTTATTGGAAGGCAAAATTCACTAGTTGATAAGTCGTTTTCTTCTTGTTGATTAAAACTAGGTCTGTTTATTCAGCTCTCGGGAATAATCGGGGTATTTGTCGATTTTTTCGCTTTCTTTTCTTTTTCTTCTGTGGCTTATTGAAAGGCAAAATTCACTAGTTGATAAGTCGTTTTCTTCTTGTTGATTAAAACTAGGTCTGTTCATTCAGCTCTCGGGAATAATCGGGGTATTTGTCGATTTTTTTCGCTTTCTCTTCTTTTTCTTCTGTGGTTTATTGGAAGGCAAAATTCACTAGTTGATAAGTCGTTTTCTTCTTGTTGATTAAAACTAGGTCTGTTCATTCAGCTCACGGGAATAATCGAAGTATTTGTCGATTTTTTCGCTTTCTTTTCTTTTTCTCCTGTGGTTTATTGGAAGGCAAAATTCACTAGTTGAGAAGTCGTTTTCTTGTTAATTAAAACTAGGTCTGGCCTGGAATGAGCTAGTTTGTTTAATTCGCTTATTATGGTAATTGGCTGTTTGATCTCTGTTTCCATACAACCTACACTTGCTTTTTCTGGCGTATTATCAATTATAGTTTTAACAGTAGTCCTTTTGGCGTTATATTGTGCTGCTATAAAAGAGATTCGGATCCTCTCTTTACGCTTCCTCTTCTTAGTCATCGTCTAGGTCATCTCGTATACAATTCCCCTGGTTTGTTGCTTGAAGTATATCCTCATGGATATTTTTCTATTACTTTATTGCCTTTATTATTGTAAACCGGGACATTGGCCCAGCGAAACCGGGACATTGGCCCAGCGGTTAGAGTGTTCGCCAATGGCCCGGGAGACCTGGGTTCAATCCCAGGTCGAGTCATACCAAAGACTTTAAAAATGGTACTTGATACCACCTTGCTTAACACTCAGCATTATAAGGTACGGTTCAAGGGTAAAGTGGAGCAATCCTGGGAATGGAGTAGCGCCCTCCCCTACACCTTGGTGTAGTAGCTATCGAAAAGGGAGCCTTCGGGTCACCCTCGACTATGGTCGCTAACTTTACTTACTTTACTTATTATTGTAACCAGCCCATTGAGCTAGTGGGTAGAATGTTGGCTAATGGTCCAGGAGACCGGGGTTCGATCTCAGTTCAAGACATACCAAACACTCAAGAAATGGCACTTGATGCCTCCTTGCTTAACGGTCAGCACTGTAAGGTATGTATCAAGGATAAGCGGATGAATCCAAGGAAAGGAATAGCGTCCTTCCCTACACCTTGATGTAGTAGATAATGAAAAAGGAGCCTTCGCGTCGCCATCGACTACGATCGCCAACTTTACTTTTTATTATTGTAACGTGGTGAGTTGCCAGTAGACAACCGGATACTGGAGGTGCCTGTGGTGTAATGGTTATCGTCGTAGGAAATGGACACGGCGACACGAGTTCAAATCCCGGAAGAGACTGATTGCATTTCACATAGCAGTAATACTCTTGGGAAAGGTATGAATCCAATTATTCTCCCTCCAGCTATGGGTAAATAGTAGGACAAGCTGAGTTCTTCAGCCTTGGTGAGGCAACTAGTCTAGGAGAAGGAAAACTCTGAATTCAAACCTTCTAAACTCCGCTTAAAAATTGACCTTGTATCATATCCTGCCCGAGCGGAGGGGTCGGTAAATATGGGTAGACAACTGGATACTTAAAGTAAATCCCGTGACCCCAGATTTACTGGTGTGATCTATATGTCAGTTTGACTGCAAGAAGAAAGCGTGGGAGGCCGAGTTTGTGACGTTAATGAAGACGACATGGGACCATGTAAGTGATAAGGATTGAGGTCCTATTAAGAGGCAGTCTCCGAGAAGACAGTGAAGAAGTAGCTTCGTTTCTGCACCCGTTCAATATTATTATTGCGAATTTTTGTCTAGAGCGTTAGTGAATGGTCTTTCACAGGAGTCTGAGTGATAGCAAGTCTCCAGGACTGTTATGGTCAAGGGGAGGTTCAAATGATAACACGACTCGGAAATGAGTGATAAGAAATATATTGAAAGAAAATAGTACCTACATAAACGATAGCTGGGAGAAACCCCTTCTCAGCTTAACACAATCATGAATATTAACGTCCGTTCTTGGTGACGGCTCCAAGACTGCGCAGAAGAGAGCTTAGCCAGTATATGTCACATGAGGGCGAGTCCACCGGTAGGACTCTTCTCAGTATCCTGACCGATCTCAACAATGCTATAATTTGGATGATCTCTGCTCGTCCTCCCATTTCTTCTAGCTCCCTTATCAAGTCTTTGGGGTCCATTACAAGCGGACTATTGCCGTCAACTTCATGTTCCACTGCTTTCTTAGTTCTCCGGCAAGGTCCAGGTATTTGTCTCTGTTTTCGTTTTGATTTGTGGTCCGCTGGAACGGCAAAGGCAAGTTCTCTCTTCCAATCTCTTTTTTTTTCTTTGTGAATTATCTCTAGGTCTGTTCTTCTGGCTATAATTAGAGCATCTGTCTGTATCCGAAAATCCCAGAGAATGTTATGAATCTCGGTGATATGGCCAAATTTCAATTTCTTGCACAATTCCCGGTGGATCGACTTCACTTGACAGTGGTGTCTAGTCATGTAGTCCTTTTGCACTAGTTTGCTACATTCGCTTTTCGTACGAATAATGGTTTCATCTCTACGGGGTGTCTTCGTGGTGTAAAGCGACGGAATGTGGAATCGTAGTAAGCGAGTTCGTACTCCAGTCGCGCTGTTATATTCACTTTCGGGCAAATACCCTTGGGAAAGATATGAAACCCCTTATCCTTCCAACTATGGGTTAAATAGTACCACTACTGTTCTAGGGGAATGGCTTTGGCATTAAATGACTTACAAAGGTTGATATGCCATTAAATAAAGAAAACCAAACCAAACCAAACGTAATCTAAACTTGCTATTTTGAAGCTTATTATAGATTTTGACTTTAATATAATTGGGTCTTATGGCCTTGTTTTGCGCTGCAAATATTATTATTATTAATTTCATATTTTTGAGAGTTTTTCACATCAGTTTTAGCTGATGGTTTTCCACTGAGTCTAAGTGACAGCAAGTCTCCTCACGTCTCCAGGACTCTTCTTGGTATTCTGGTCGATCCCAACAATGCTGTAGTTTGGATGTTCTCAAACTCGTCCTCTTATTTCCAAATCCTCCAGTCCCCTGTACCAATTCTTTGGTGACTGTACCGAGCGCGCCAATTACAATTTGTATTACCGTCATTTTCATGTTCTATACATTGCTTTTTTTAGTTCTCTTGCAAGATCTCGGTACTTATCTCTCTTTTCGCTTTCCTTCAGTTTTAACCTGTGGTCAGCCGGAATGACAAAGTCCACTATTGGGTAGGTTTTCTCTCTCTCTCTCTCTCTCTCTCTCTCTCTCTCTCTCTCTCTCTCTCTCTCTTCGTTGACTATCACAAGGTCTGGTCGTCTGGCCGAGATTAGGTGATCCGTTTATATCTCAAAATCCCAGAGAATTTTGTACGTCTCATTTTCTAGGACGGATTCTGGGTTGTGCATTTTATCATTATTATAATTATTATTGGAACAGTATGTAAGACAAATTTTGTTCTTGGATAATATGTCTTATTTCTTAATTGCTTGTGTTGTAAAAGTATAGAAAATGGCTATTATTTACTCCAAACTTTGCTTTTGTGTATTACACAATGAAATTTAGAAATTAATTCATTTTTGATTAATTATTTTTCTATTTAAAAAGAGACACGTATACACGTTTTCATTAGGTCTGAAAAAAATACAACAACCATGACAACAACAACAAAAAGCTAAAATATATGAATCAAGATTTACGTATATCAAAATTTGTATTTATTTATTGTAAATTTTACCAAACATTGACATGATGGTTAGAGTGTTCACCAATAGCCCGGGAGATCGGGATTCAATCCCAGGTCGAGTCATACCAAAGACTAAAAAAATGGTACTTGATACCTCTTTGTTCAACACTCTGTAGTATAAGGTACGTATCATGGGTAAAGTGGAGCAATCCAAGGAAAGGAGTAGCGCCCCCCCCCTACACCTTGGTGTAGAAGCCATCGAAAAGGGAGCATTCGGGTCACCCTCGACTACAGTCGCCAACATTTTTTTTTACTTTTATTATAAAGTTATACAAAAATGAGCAATGTAAGTTCTAGAAAATTTTCTATCAACTACACAACACTGAATCTACAGAGTGAGTCGCCGAAGCGTAATGGGTAACGTCCTGGTCCCTGACATCGTTGCAAGTGATTTTGAAATCCAGTTGTGATAATTACGCTCACATTCAGACTAATGCGTTTGAAAAAGGTATAAATTCCCTTATCCTCTCAGCTATGGGTTAAATAGTACCACAAATATCCTTCTACAAGAATGACTTTGGCATGAATACATCCAGGAGGGTTGATATGCCATTAAGTCAAGAAAAAGAAACCAAATCTCTCTTGATGGTTGTGAAAAATGGATAAATTAAAAAATATTATTATACAGGTCACAAAAGTTTGAAGAAAAAAAAGTAATTTCATTTTACTTTTAAGAAAAGCAATTAAGAAATATCAAATAGGATAATAATAATATATAACAATAACATTTGGTTTGGTTTGGTTTTATGGCATATGTTGGTTATTTAATGCTAAATTCTGTTTTTACAAAGATATGTAGATACACACAGCATTAGAGATTCTATTTCAAACCATTCAATTTAGTACTGTTATAGTAAAATACATCAAATCTCTTCTGATTCACCCACTTAACTCTTCACACACCAAAATACTAAAACACACAAAACACAGACATCGACCCTGCTAAAGAAAATAACATCAACTGGATGTTGACCCAACAACGGCCAGTGTCAAACTGAGAAAATCATGGCTTCAGTGCATAGGTTCCGCGCATAGTCTATTCAAAATCCCCTGAAAATTCTCAGTTATAAAAAAACGTCTATTTTTCAACCAATCTTTGTTTTTCTGGACCCTGTGTTTGAAGTCGGGAACTTATAAATTGAGCAAGTGGAAGTCACACGGGCAGTTGAATCGCCGACCGTTGCTGAGAGCGTCACCCGACAACACTGTCAGACCAGATAAAAGCAACCACTTGTCGCCGACCAGATAACCGCCCGTCAGCCGGACAGATATTTCCTCCACTTGTTTATTTTATTTATTCAATAAATGAAATAAACTAAATCTTCTTGTCAGACTTAATTTTCTGGCAACCACACGCTTGTATATAACAGTATAAATCAAAAAAGTTAAATGGTTCCAAGTATTGCTATGTAACACTAACAATTCCATTAAACATCATTCATTTGTTGACACACAGTTGTTTGCATACTGTTAAAATGTGAAACAATTCTATTTGACCCATAGATAGGACATTATCACGTGATACCACTACGGGTCAGAGTGGACCTGGGAGCGGTGACAATAAAGGAGTACTCGGCATTCCCCAAAGCTCCAGCATTACTGGAGCCTCACCATCAGATTGTTTAATGTCATATCCAAGACACTTCTTGGGGGAGGGAATTTTACCCCTCTGCAGAGATGCAGTCAGTGTATTCTACAACCCCGGCCAACTGGGCTAAAACATTTGGTCTTTTATGTCCAAAATATTTAAATGTACATAAGATCAGCTGCTTAATAATAGGATGCCATTGGTTTTATTTTATTGCAAGTTACAATCACTTTATCGTTGAAAATTGGATTTTCCATAAATCTATTTTTCTCTTCACAATGCAGGGGAGTCTCTGTGGTGCAGTGGTTAACGTGCCGGACAGCGATATCGTAGTGAGTTCGAATCCCAGTCGAGCGATTACGTTCACTTTCAAACTATTAGGCTTGGGAAAGATATGAACTCCCTTATTGCCCCAGTTATGGTAGCCCACTAGTCTGGGGCAGTAGAATACACTGACTGCATCTCTGCAGAGATGTAAGAACCCCACCCACCCAATGAGTGTCCAGGATATGACAGTAAACAATCAGATTGGGAAGCTTCAGTTCTGGAGCTCTCGGGAGTGTGGAATACCCCTTTATTGCCATTACTCCCAGGTTCATTCTGACCTGGACGGGTAGCACCTGAAAGGGTCCTATGAGTCAAATAGAACTGTTTGATGTTTAAATTGTGCAAACAAATGACTGATGTTTAATTGAACTGTTAGCGTTACGAGATGCATACGATAAGTTTCCAGACTTTTTTGTATGGGCATTCAAAATTGTCGTAGACTCTTGAAAATTCAGTTTGTTATTGCTATCCATCTTATGAGATGACTGACCAATTCTTATGATTTCAGGTTCAAATCAACAGCTACAGCAGGAATTCGAATATACCCTACTAAAGTCTGATTGTCACAGCTGGTGAATTTCAAAAATGCAATCTGACACTTTAGAAGAATGATATGCAATAAAATTCTGTTTTAAACTTGGAAAAAATGATGCCACAAAAACGTATGGAATGCTTCAGACTGCTTTTGGAGCATCTTGCATAAATCGAGCATCAGTTTTTAAGTGGCATAAGAGATTCAAGGAAGACAGGGAGTCTGTGAGGGATGATGAGATGTGTGGGAGGAGTAAGGAGTTGATTGGCCAAAAGGTTAGGGCTACTCTGTTGAGGTTTTAAGGGAGTTCAGGAAGAGACTCCGTTAGAAGAGGCCAGCACTCTTCAAATCGGGTCAGTGGCATTTCCACCAGGACAATGCACCAGTCCACAACCCCATCCTTGTCACGGACTATTTGACCAAGATGGGCATCAAAACAGTTGCTCAGCCTCCCTATAGTCCAGACCTTGCTCCCTGTGACTTTTGGTTATTCCCTAGCCCCAGAGGCTGTCGTTATGAGACAATTGAGGAGATGAAAGAGGCTGTGATGAAGGTCATTGACACGCTCACACTAGAGGACTTCGATGGGGCCTTCCAGAAGTTGTTGGAACTGTACAACAAGTGGATTGCAGCCGGAGGAGATTACTTTGAAGGGGACTAGAGTTTCATGTGTGTACTATCAATAAAAGTGCCCATACGAAAAAAAGTCTGGAAACTTATCGTATGCACCTCTTACATAGCGATGTTTGAAACGATTTACCTGAGTGCATATAAAACTATTTATGTTACGTAACAAAATCTGAAATAATCTAAGTGAGTACAAACAAATGATTAATACTAGATAGAAATATTCGTGTTAGAATATGTGGAACCATTTAACTGTGTGCAAACAAATTAACTTATGCTCATTTGAAAATAAGAATTTCTACAAATTATTGACTTACAAATTATATGTATAACCATTTAACTGTGTGCAAACAAATGAGCTCTGGCTTGTTTAGAATTTTTTTTTTTTTTTTTTGCAAACGATGCGTTTACAAATTATAATATGTATAAAGAGGATTTGGCTTTAAATAACCTATAATGGTTGGTGTGCCATAAAAGACAACCCAACCCAACGAACCAAGCTGAGTTCTACTGTTCTTCTACAAGGATGACTTTGACATTAAATAACCAACGAATGTTGATATGCCATTAAAGAAAGAAACCAAACGAACCAAATCTTCACAATACTCCAGAATTTCTCCACAGAGATCACGATATTTGGTCACTTAGATTTTGCAATTTTCGCTTTTTGTAAGAAAACTTCTGTCTGACGCAGAATTTATAACTTTTGATTTGCCGAACTTGTGGCTTTCTCAAATTGTTTTGTAGGGATGCAGTGAATCATAATTTCTCTTAGGTAATTGGTATGTTTGGTACTGTTGCATGATAATCTCAGAAATCCTCTCTTGACCTCTTTTCCCCACTGGTCTTTAATTAGTACTGACGATGTGTTTCTGACTTTGCGAGAGAACGGTAAAACAATATGGCTATGTTATTAACACACATCAAGAAAGCATTCTTCCATTTTGTACCCATTCTACATATTGTTTGTTCATGGAGTAGAGTTTTAGTTGTTGTACATTCTATTTTTAAAAATTCTACTTGTAAATATATTGGATGTTTTTTTATAAAAAGTAAATTTTGTTCTAAAGCAAAGATAAAAGGATTTTGTTATTTCTATTCGAACTTTACTCAATCAAAACTGATATAAGATATTATCTATTTTGTAACACTCACATTTGCGTAAAAAGAAGAAATAATTGACTGACAATTTAATAAAAGCAAAAGTATATCATTCAACGGAAATAAAACATTAACAGAAAATAAGATATACAGAAAAATGTTAGTAACCAGAACATGCCGGCCAAACTATTACGGAAAGTCTTTCTCTCGCTGAAATCCGTCTGATTGATTGTCGTCCGACTATTTGTCCTTTCGATTAATGTCGACCCTAATATTTATTTTATCTGGAGGCCCATCTTATCCGTCCGCTGGCAATCGGTGTTCAATCGCCTGAGTTTCACTTTATAACCAACTCAACAATTATTAGATATATACAATAAGTACACCCCAACAATATCTTTTATAAAAAGTTATTTTCTTGTAAACCAAAAACATTAGGATTTTATTATTTCTAGTTGATTAAAATGGATAAAATTGGATATTATGTATTACCAAAATCTACTGCACTGATAACTTGTAACCAAATAAGATTGCATATCAGGAGTGTATTAATCTTTTGACTGCTACATGTTCATATCTATGGTTACCGAGTTTCAATGATTTAGAGTTTGGTAATAAATAATACCTAATAGCATTTGTTTTTTTTTTGTTTTTTTT
The DNA here is from genome assembly GCA_963585895.1 of Sepioteuthis lessoniana. Classification (NCBI taxonomy): domain Eukaryota; kingdom Metazoa; phylum Mollusca; class Cephalopoda; order Myopsida; family Loliginidae; genus Sepioteuthis; species Sepioteuthis lessoniana. The sequence goes on from CAUZXS010003685.1 coordinate 208,672, forward strand.
TCTTTATAGCATAATGTTTCATTAGATATAATAAAATCATGATATCTTTGATTAGGAAAAAAGAATAAAATGTATATACTTTTTAAATATTGTAATACCTAATAATATCCGTTTTGATTGCATAATGTTCTATTAGAAATGATAAAATCTTGATATCTTGAGCTTAGATTGGTTTGGTTTGTTTTATGACATCAAACCTCATGGGTTATTTAGTGCCAAAGTCATCCTTGTTGAACAACGGTCGTAGTAGTATTAAACTCACAGTTGGAGGGATAAGGAGGTTCTTTGGGGCTGTAAGAAAGGTTGGTTGGTTGGATTTTGCTTGTTCTTTTTTTTTTTTTTCGTTTAATCGGGTGCTGTCGTTGGCGGTTGGTGGTTGTTGAATTTTTAGGTTTAAATATCTGACTCTTTTGTTCTTCTTCTCTCCCCTTTAACTCGTTGTTTTTTGTTTTTTTTGTCCGGGAAGGCTGCAAGAGAATTTAAGAAAGTAAGGAAGGAAGGAAAAGACAAAGATACCTTCAACTCAAAAACTTTATTTTGGGGTTTAAAACGGTTATTCTGTAGCTAGGAAATGTTTTTTATGAACTAGTAGAAAACTGTCGTATCTCTAAAACAAGGTGTTGAAATACATTAGTCATTTTCGGTGGTAAATGTTTGAAGTTTATTGTTATGTCCAATAAGTGTTTTCGTGAGGTACTATGGCAGAGACGGTCACTAACAGGAGAGTCATTTTGGTGAGTTGTAACTTTGAAGGTCAGTCCTGAATCTAGTAGATATATTCAGCAAAGGTTGACACAGATATTTTTTGTCCGATATGTTTCGGCGGTGCCGGCTTGTTTGCAGCAGACATGACTATGTGACAAGACACAAGATCCAATCAGCACATGCCTTCGCTATTAGCAGTAGAGTGAATAAGGGTCCTTTCAGTATTACGGTGGAGGCTAAAATGAGAATGAATTTCTATTTGGTGCCAGTAATTCTGTCTTGCCTGGAAGAAATTGCGTTTCATTTTATCGGCCAGGTAGCGGTCACATCGATACTGCTATATGGATGCACTACATGGACGCTAACTAAACGGCTGGAGAAGAAACTAGACGGAAATTACACAAGAATGCTGAGAGCAGTATTGAACAAGTCCTGGCGAGAATACCCTACGAGACACCAACTATACGGACACTTGCTCCCCAACACGAAAACTATACAAGTTAGACGAACCAGACACGCGGGACACTGCTGGAGAAGCAAGGACGAGCTCATAAGTGATGTACTTCTATGGACCCCCACATATGACCGTGCAAAAGCAGGACGACCAGCTCGAACTTACATACAGCAACTATGTGAGGACGCAGGATGTAACCCTGAAGACCTGCCGGAGGCGATGAATGATAGGGAGAAGTGGCGAGAGAGGGTCAGGGATATCCGTGCTGGCGGCACGACATGATGATGATGATGAATTCTGTCTTGCAGGCGTTGCACGGATTTCGCTTCCTGTCAGAGGCTTTTGCGAGCCGCTACACTTTTTGAATTTATTATATTTTTCTCTTTTTATTAATCTCCACAGTTCATACCTTTTCCCAAGGGTATTAGTCCGAAAGTGAGGGTAAAAGTGTGACTGGGTTTCGAACTCGCTTACTAATATGCCGCAGTACAGTACTAAAGCCACTCCGCTTCAGCTGAGAAGAAAATTACCGTTTTATTAAAATATTCTCCGGGGTGTACTTATTTATAGGCGATATTCTACTCCATAATTAGATTAGATTTGACACAAGGTCATTTTTACGTCGAGGTTCACACACGAATCGAGATTCATTCATGACCGTCACGAAAAAATTGCTTGATCCCCTCGGAATTCCCCATTTTGGGATGCTTGAAATGCCAAGCAAAAATTTCAACCCTGCTAAACAGGTTCTGCCGGGATGAGGTGATACTCTTTGAGACCAGGCAATCAAGTTAAACCGTGGCCGTCGCTAATACTTAATTAATAATTAATTCAAATATTTTTAGAAAAAATAATGTTTAACAGATTTAGAAAATATAATGTTTAACAAGTTTTTTCGGCTCCAGTTTAAATTTTTAAAACTGCTTTCTTGTGCTACGGCAAGAATAATTCTTTTATCAAATTTTGAATTTAGCGCCTGTTGAAATAAATGGTGATTAAAATTTTAACTACCCACTTTGCTAAATGGACTTGGGGTAAAATTCTCCCTTTTAATGGCATGTTTCCATTTATCAAATAAATGTTTACTTTTTGGAAACGAAAAACAATGAACTCTCGTACCATTCGTATTTGCACTTTGGTACTACACAAGGGGAAGGCATGTTTTGTTCTGAAACTGAGTCAACGCTGAAAGACGCCGTGTAGTATATAAAACAGATATCTACTGATAGTGACGTCAGCAAGTTAAGTTTAATTATATAACAGGCCTTGGTAATAGATATCGCTGAGGCCATGGTCAAACCCACCCACCGCGAACGCAAAGTGTCTCCCGTTCAATGTTCAGCCAGGTATAATAAAATCCTGGTATCATTTACCATGATCTTTGATTTAGAAGAAAATTAACTTTGATCGTATGTTCCTCTAGAAATATAGGGGTGTCCTCGTGGTGTAATGGTTAAAGCGATGGAATACGGAATCGTAGAACGCGAGTTCGTACTCCAGTCGCGCTATTACGTTCACTTTCGGGCAAATACCCTTGGGAAAGGTATGAACCCCCTTATCCTCCCAGCTAAGGGTTAAATAATACAACTACTGTTCTTCTAGGAGAATAGCTTTGGCATTAAATTACCTACAAAGGTTGATATGCCATTAAACAAAGAAACCAAACCAAACCAAACTAGAAATATAAAAGTCTTGGTTTTTTGGTTTCAAAGAAAGTTAACTTTTTATAAAAAGTTTCTCAGGGATGTGCTTATTTATGGGCAATATTGTGATAGAAATATTTACTACCCGATTTTTCTCCAGTTCAACTTAATAATATAAAATTGATTAAAATTGCTTTATTGCGGGGGTGGGTGGGTAGATGTCAAGTCTGTTTTCGACAAGTGCGTGGTTATACATATTTTCCAGTAATTGCTTCAATAGCGAATAATTCCTTTTCCCAATCGTTACATATCTAAAGCTTTTTTTATTTTATTTATTTATTTATTTATTTTTATCTCTGATAAGTAGCAGTTGTCTTTCTCTGAAACCCAAAAGAAAAACTAGGTTACGAGTTGAACAAGTTCAAAAGGTCAACAAGACAGGAACCGGTGACCATTGGTCACGTGTCACACTTCGTCTGCACCGAAGGCTTGTTGAAGAAAAAAAAACCTATTGACCGCTTGACCTCATGGAAAATTGCGTTGTTTATTTTACTTTTTCAAAAATGAGGACAACAGGCGACTATTCTCCCACTCCCAGCAAACATTTACATGCCTGTACGGGTGAGGTAGGGCATGTAATGGGAGAGGTAGCTTTACAGTTTGAGGTAGAAGTGGGATTGAGGTTTATCTGGAAAAAACCGTTACTAGTGACAGTTTTTTTTTTTCGTGTACAACACAATTTTGGAAATTTTTTTTATTAAACTTAGCCTAGTTGTGGAATTAGGCCAGAAGTATGTCGTACCCAGTGAGTATCCAATTAACTAACAATGGTCTGCTAATCTAATTATTTACTAAATTTCATTGTTGAATAAGGCCAGAAGTATGGGGTACCCAGTGAGTATCCAATTCACTAACAATGGTCGGCTAATCTAGTTATTTGTTAACTATTACACGGACCATTGATAACCGGGTCATTGGTCAAATGTACAGTGTTCGCTAATGGTCTGGGAGACCGGGGTTCAATCCCAGGTCGTGTCATACCAAAGACTCAAAAATTAGTTTTTGATCCCGCCTTGCTTGGCACTCAGAATTATATGGTAAGAGTAAAGTGAAGCAATCCTGGGAATGGAGTAGCGCCCTCCCCTACACTTCAGTGTAGCAGCTATGGAAAAGGGAGCCTTCGGGTCACCCTCGACAAAGGTCGCTTACTTTACTTTTTACTTATACCACGTGAGTTGTCTCCAGCACAGTTCCGGAATGAATAGAATTTTAGATGTTGAGGAATAAATAGGTATAAAATAATAGAATCTCGTTTTGCAAAGGGTATTTGATTAAATGCATGTAAGAATAGTCCCCACTGACTAAAGATCAATATTTGCATAAGTATGTCCGTGATATACTAACCTGAATACAACGGAGGGAAAGACAAGAAAAAATAGTTTCTACATATACCTAAAATAAAGACCAATAAGAAGAAAGAATACACAACCTCTCTAAGCAGATAAAATTATACACACGTTCCAAAAACATGGAGTCTGTAGATGGGCACAAAAATGGAAAAAAGCTTAATGAGGGATGGTAAAATAGCAAATTGACCTTAGAATTCCCTAGCAGGATCCAAGACAGTATCTCTCCTGTTCAAAGAATAAAGTCAAAAGAAGTTGAGAATAGATTTCTGAAAACTGTCTCGAGGCATCTTACAAGGCCCCCTTTCTTTATTCATTGTCTCCCTACAAGTATCCCCTTCCCAAATAGGTTCTAAAACCTGTAACGAGGAGTCTTGCTTACAGTGCTTTGATGAGAAAACCTTACTTGATGAGGGAAAGTAAAATAGCTCAACAGCTTTACCTTTCCCTGACACGGTCTGAGACACGTTTCTTCAGTTCACAGAATTGAAGCAAAAGAAGTCGAGAATGGATTTTTCGCTGAGTCACGTGACATCCAACAGAAACCTGTTGTATAGCAAAGAAGGACAACAACACTGGTGTATAGAAATATTATCAGCTTCTTATCTTTTCTTATTATTATCCAAAATGTACGGACGGTTAAGAAAGAGACGGTCGAAGACGGCTGACCTGCGCACACAATGGCTGAGGTACGAATCTTCGATAAAACCTCTTCTGGTTTTGATTTAAACCGTCCTGGATGTGTTATATCCCGGACGGCCATGCAAATTTTCTCTTTCAGCCTACTGCCTATGCAACGCACGAGATCACGCTTCCTTCTAGCATGCCGCCCACGTAATTTACGTGGCATTTTCGCCGAGAACACCTGCGCCCTGTTTACTTTAGGTATCAGGTGCATTTCTTGTTATTTTCCTTCCCAGTGTCCGACTTCCTTCTAAAATGCCGCCCACTCAATTTACGTGGCATTTCCGCCGTCCTGTTTTCTTTTGGTACTAGGTGCATTTTCTGTTATTTTGTCTGTCTTCAGCTGCAGTATCAACATTTCAGAGGCTGTCTTCAAGTCAATATCTAACACAGGCCCATTCTCTATGGGACATAATTAATTATTGTCACCATACGGCATGAATCCATCTGTTTCTCTCCTCAGCTATTAACAAAATAATGGGTTCAGTACCTTTTGTTTGGTAAACTGTCCAGAAAGATAAATTCTGAATTCTATCCAGCTTTATACCGCTTAAAATTGTCCTTGTGTCACATCCTCTCCGTGGTGAATAAGTTGAGTAAATTCATACATTCACTATCCAGATGAGACTAAGTTTTAGTCATTTGATTTATGTTTTACAGAACAGTAAAGTCCCAAAATGATGTCTTCATCATATTTACCCAACCCCTCCGCTCGGGCAGGATATGACACATGGTCAATTTTTAAGCGGAGTTTAACAGGTTTCAATTCAGAGTTTTCCTTCTCCAAGACTAGTTGCCTCACCAAAGGTGAAGAACCTAGTCTGCCCTACTATTTACCCATAACTGGAGGGAGAATAATTGGATTAATACCTTTCCCTAGAGTATTAGTGCTATGTGAAATGCAATCAGTCCAGGATGTCTTCATCTTACTACAATTTGAGCAACAACCATATTTCGTTAATCTTTTTTTTCCTTCTTCAACGACTAAGAAAGCGTCGGACCATGACTGATAATCGATGTGAAATTTTGGTACTTAACTCTGTTTGATAAAAAAATTAAACAAATGATTGAAAATTGTTCTTATTTAGATTATGGATCTAAATATAACTCTTGTATATACTTTTTTTAAATTTAAATAAGATCAATGTAAATTATTTAAATAAGATTAATGTAAATTTCAATGAGGTGCTATTCTGTATAAACACACTTGATTTGGTTTAGTTTGGTTTTATAGCATATCAACCATTGTTGGTTATTTAATGCCAAATCCTGTTATTACATATATATTAAATAAATAGGATTTGGTTTGGTTGGGTTTTATGGCATATCAACTATTGTAGGTTATTTAATGCCAAATCCTGTTATTACATATATATCAAATATATAGGATTTGGTTTGGTTAGGTTTTATGGCATGTCAACCATTGTAGGTTATTTAATGCCAAATCCTGTTATTACATATATATTAAATATATAGGATTTGGTTTGGTTGGGTTTTATGGCATATCAACTATTGTAGGTTATTTAATGCCAAATCTTGTTATTACATATATATTAAATATATAGGATTTGGTTTGGTTTGGTTAGGTTTTATGGCATGTCAACCATTGTAGGTTATTTAATGCCAAATCCTGTTATTACATATATATTAAATATATAGGATTTGGTTTGGTTGGGTTTTATGGCATATCAAACATTGTAGGTTATTTAATGCCAAATCTTGTTATTACATATATATTAAATATATAGGATTTGGTTTGGTTGGATTTTATGGCATATCAACCATTGTAGGTCATTTAATGCCAAATCCTGTTATTACATATATATCAAATATATATGATTTGTAAACATGTTTTGTGGATAACATCCTTAAACAAGCTTGCACGGTCGGCTGGGGCAGTAGAATAGACCGACTACACCTCCGCAGAGGGATAAGACCTCCCAACGAGTGTCCTGGATATTATACTGAACAATCTGATGGTGAGGTTCCAGTGATGCTGGAGCTTTGGGAAATGCGGAGTACCCCTTTATTGCAGTCGCTCCCTGGTCCACTCAAGCCCGGAGTGGCAGTACCTGATATGGTCCTATCTATGCGTCAGATAGAACTAAATTGCGTACTTATGCTAAACTGAATTATTTGAAATTGAATTGTTTTTGACATTTGACTGTGTGTAAAACAACTATATACTAAGTAAATTGTTTGAACTAGAACTGTTTGACTGAACTGAATAGCTTGAAATAGTAATGTTTTTGACAAACTGTGTACTTATGCTAAACTGAATTGTTTGAAATAGAAATGTTTATTTGTATTAAAATTGATTTGGCACTAAATAACCTACAAAGGTTATTATGCCATAAAACCCAAACAACCATCCAACCTTAAACAAGTCTGAACTCATTTTTTTTTTGCACACAGTAAAATGGTTTCAAGTATTCCTATGTAACAGAAACAATTTAACACCTGTTATTTGTGTACACACATTTACATAAATATACATGGTATGTAAGTGATTAGTTTGTCGGTAATTTCATTTGAAATAAGTTAGAACTAATTTGTTTACACACTAGTATTGCTCTTGTTTCTACTGTTAAATCGTTTAAATTATTGCTATCTAACACTTCTATTCAACATTACTCATTTGTTTGCACACTGATAAATTGTTCTAACAATTGTTATGTATCACTAACAATTCAATCAAACATCAGTCATTTGTTTACACAGTTAAATGATAAAACAGTTCTACTTCATACAATTCAATTTAGTGTAAGACAACCCATAGATAGGACGCTTCCAGGTGCTACTACTCCGGTTCTGAATGGACCTGGGAGCGATGGCAATGATAGGGTACCCTGCATTCCCTAAAGCTCCTGCATTACTGAAGCCTGACAATTATATTGCTTTGTGGGAGTCTCCTCTGGAGAGATTTAGTCTGTGTATTCAACAGTCCCAGCCGACTAGGCGACGGAACACTCGTTAGGGGAGTCTTACATCTCTGTAGAGATTCAGTCGGTGTATTCTACAGCCCCAGGTGCTACCACTCTGGGATAGAGTGGACCTGGGAGCGATGTCAATGAAGGAGTACTCTGTATTCCCCAAAGCCCCAGCATTTTTGGAACCTCACCATCAGAGTGGTTAATGTCATATCCAGGACACTTTTTGAGGTGGGGGATCTTACCCCTCTGCAGAGATGCTGTCGGTGAATTCAACAGCCCCAACCGACTGGGCTGAAACACACTGGAAACCATATAATTTTTTGCAAAAAAAAAAAAGTTCTGACATCGGTTTTGGATAACCCAACAAAGGTTGACATGCCATAAAACCAACCAACCAACCAACCAACCAAATATTTTTACTTTTTGTACCGTCACAGGGACAATTATTTCAATTACATTAAGTCAAATAATTGAAGAAGAAGAAGAAGAAGAAGAAGAAGAAGAAGAAGAAGAAGAAGAAGAAGAAGAAGAAGAAGAAGAAGAAGACAAATTTTATATACTTCGTACACTCATTATTAAAACAGTATTTTAATATAGTAGTCTGCTTAGTTCAAAAAGTTACGTAGTTAGATTGGGTGGAAGTACTTGAAAACATCTCTTGTCATGTTACATGACTATCTTGTCGTTTTGTCCTCGGCTGTTGATTGTCTTCTCTCGCCGCCATCTTTTATTGTTCTACGCTTTGCCATGTTCTTTACTCCTAGGATTAATAAACAAGATTTCTTTTCTTGTGCTCATTCTTTATTCATTTCGAGAATCCTCTTTTTAACTCATTGCATATTACCGACCTTACGTGCCGGGAATTAGCCAGACCATAAATGGAAATGACCGACCACTCGCTTCAACGATTCTAGACCTACTAATTCAAAGTTGTAATCTAACTCGTATGATTTTAGTAATCCGTCTTTAACTCCTCTAATACATATATATATATTTACCTACCCCTCTGCATGAAAAGAATGTGACACAAGGTCAATTTTAAGCAGTGTTTAATAGGTTTGAATCTAGAGTTTTTCTTCTCTCTGACCGGTTTCTATACAAAGGTTAAAGAGCACAGTCTGCCCTACTATTAGGGAGAATAATTGGATATATACTTATCGAAAGGGTATTGGCGCTTGTTCGGGATTTGAACTCATGTCACCGTATCTATTTCCTACCACGGTATCCATTACACCTGTAACACTATGTAGGTGGTCCGCCAAGCAGACGATCCCTTTGTCTGTTTTGGCGCGAAACCAGACAAAGGATTTTGGACTCAAGATCTCGGCATGACCGGAAGTGGGTAAGGGAACGCGAGAAGGAAGTTGGACAAAGGAACTCGAAGAAGGCAGTTGGCGACGGACGACGGACAGGGCAGTCGACACCGGACAGAAGAGAGACCAGTCGGATGAGATGAGGTCCAGAGCAGTGAGGGAAAATGAGTCAAGATGAGTCAGCACTCCTCATGGGTTGTAGAATTTTTGCTAGAAATCCACGCTAGCGTTAGTCTATGTATGCTCACAGGAGTGCAGAGTGTTACATAACTCCTTGTCTTGCACTTTGAGTTAACCCTAGGCTCGTATTGTTCGTTTTGTTCGTTTGTTTTTTTGGGGTTTTTTTCTCCCACTCTCTCGATTGTATTTCTTGTAGACGTAAAGAAATGTGCGATGCCCCTATCGGAACCACTAGTTGATCACCGGCCAAGAATATCGAAATGGTTCGAAGAAGTTGATGTAACGGGGGCCGAGGGGGACAACGTAACACACCAAGAACTCCTCTAATGTAAGCCAAGCTTTTAATTGATCTTAAACTGTCAATTACTCTGAGTTAACAGTCAAGGCTTAAAGCTTTTCAAATTATCTACACAATCTCTCAATAGGTACATCTAATCTATAATTTGATACTCAGACCTCAGTTGAAGGTGATGGGTGTTAGAAACTGCCAAGTCCCACTCCCAGGACAAAAATCAGTGACTACAACCTTATGCATATGTCCATCCCAAATTAGTGGTCGATATTCAAGTTCTACGACAGATCACGATACTAAATGCTGATATTAACGGCAAGCCTTCAAGGAAGACTAGTTGCCTGTTTTTTGGTTGGTTTTACGGCATACCAAGCCTTGATGGGTTATTTAATGCCAAAGTAAGTTAAGCACTTTTAGTCTCTTATTATATACAGTACAAAAATGTACCTTCACAATAACTTTAAAGAGGTGAACACGTCATATTTAGCGCAGTAATTTAGTTAATATCAATGTTTTAAGAACCAGTGGGTTAATCCAATTCACAATCATTTTAAACAGGAGAAGACTTTATATTGTTGCACTATCAATATTTTTAATGTCGTTAACAATCATTTTAAACACTTCATACATAGTTGTGTTATATCAATATTTATAAAGTCAATGTACTAAATCGATTCACAATCATTTTAAACATTATCTCAAAAAGATCTCTTTGACCAACAGACGAAACTCGAATTGGTACAATCACTCCAGGTCAGAGTTAACCCAGAAGTAATGGCAGCGAAGGAGTAACTTCATATTCCCCAGAACTCTAGACCTACAGCCTTACCACTGGATGCAATTTACAATTATATCTAGAACACAAGAAAGAATGATTATACTTCCAAATTGTTGTAACTTGTTTCGACCAAATTAGATTTAAATTGGAAGCTCGCAGCGATTTTCGCACATCTATCTCTTTTCTGTTGTTCTATTCCTGTCTTTGATTAAACTAAAGTAAGGTCACGCGGTTAATGTATTTACCAATACCTGATCAATTAGATATCCCCCAATCCGCTTCCACCTCTCTATAGCTCCGATATATCTCCAGGATTTTAAAGCAATACGCTATTTCTTAAATTAGACTTCAATTTTCCAGATATTTTTGCCAGGGGATCCAGGTATACGCCTAACCATTTTTATTATCTTCCTTGAACCTGATGTAGTTTTATAGTATTAATGAAAGAAAAAAGGCCTATATAAGACTTGGGTACCTAGTTCTGTCCTAAGGACTATTGGAATGCTATGAGATAAAGGAGATATTTTATATAGTCCCCATCCATTACTATATCCATGATATACTTACACCGAACACAACGAAAGGAAAGATGAAACAAACATATTTCTACGTAAAGAATATTTGACCTTTTATATACATAATATACATACCCTCGATATTAAAAAAAGGACGCACAAGAACGAACAAAATAGATAGAAATATACACATATTGTTCCATTCGAGTCAGAGATAATGTCACTCTTGTTCATAGAACAGATACAAAAGAGATCAGGAATGGGTTCCTGAGACTGTCATGTGATACCTCAAGAGTCATCTTACAGACATGCATATTCCCAGAGGGAGATAATTATTAATAGTCTCCCCACGGAACGATTGCACAATTATTCCGATGTTCTCTACTACTCTTCTAAATAGTCTGTAAAAAATTCATTTTTTGGTATCATCAGCAGCAGCATTTTCATGTTCTCCTTAATTTCATTCATAGTATGAAAGCTCACCTTTAACTGGGATTGCACCAGAAATTTTAACTTCAAAAATGTCGAATGTTAAGTAAAAATCAATGCACACGATCACATCGACGATGCTTTAACCATTGGGCTGTTTCACGTTGTTTCCATGGTGATGATTATTATAGTTTTATCTGATGCCAGGGTTGGGGAGTGTTGTGGTGGCTTGTACTCTTAGTAGTATGCACAGTGCGACTTGTGTGGGTGGTGGCTTGAAGGGTAGTTGCCGGGTAGTTTTTATTGACATTTGCAGTTAATCTTAGAAGTTGACGGTCGTTGTCGATTGCGACATTTTCAATGGCCGACAGTTGAATTTCACACTCAGTGCTTCTGTGAATATTTGAAGAGGAGAAAAGAAAATAAGGGGGCAGGGTTGGGGTAGAGGTTGTAGGGAGAAAAAATAGTGTAATCTTTAGTTTGTCCATTTGAGAAAAAGAGTCGAGTGAAAAACTGAGTAGGATAATGATGGAAGAATAAAAGAAAAAAGAAAGAAAGAAAGAAAGAAAGACGACTAAGTTGGAAAGAAAGAAAGAAAGAAAGACGACTAAGTTGGAAAGAAAGAAAGAAAGACGACTAAGTTGGAAAGAAAGAAATAAAAGAAAGAAAGAAAGAAAGAAAGAAAGACGACTAAGTTGGAAAGAAAGAAAGAAAAAAAAAGAAAGAAAGAAAGAAAGAAAAGTGAAAGACGACTAAAAAGAAAGAAAGAAAGACGATTCAGAAGAAAAGAGGGAAGAATGGGAGAAAATGTGGTAAAGAGAAAAAAAAAAAGAAAAAGAATCAAGATGCGAAAAGAAAAATGACAAGAAAAAAGGAAGGGAGGGAAAAATGAAGAAGATGAGAGTTTGTTTGTCGGTTGGTTGGTTGCTTGGTTTTATGACATATCAACCCGTGTAGGTTATTTAATGCCAAATACTCTTTATATATATATATATATATATATATATATATATATATATATATATATATATATACACGATAACATGATTTCTAAAAGAACCGGAGTACATTTGTTTACACATAGTTATATGGTTTCAAGTATTGCTATTTAACACTAATAATTCTATTCAACATTATTCATTTGTTTGTACACAGTTAGATAGTTCTATGAAGAGTAAAGGATTAAATATTTCTATTTGATCTCAAGGTTGGACCTTAACAGATACAACCACTCCGGTTCCGAGTGTTTGTAGAACTCATGGCAACCAAAGGGTATTCCGAATTCTCCAAAGCTCTTGGACTGGAGCCTCACTATCAGATGCAATTTAGTGTCGTATATCCGGGACACTTGTTCGGGAGGAGGTCTTACTCCTCTGTATTCTACAGCAGACAGAACTGGAAGACGAGAAGGAAAGGTAAAAAAACATGTAAGAAAGAAAAATTGAAGAAAAAAGGAAAAGAAAGAATGGAGGCAGAAAAGATAGACGAAGAAAGAAGTGAAAGAAAAAGAAACCAAGGAAGAACAAAAAACTTCTAAATACGACAAATAAACTCATTAAGAATGAGTGTGTGTGTGTGTGTGTGTGTGTGTGTGTGTGTGTGTGTGTGTGTGTGTGTGACATGGTAAGTCCACAGATGAATGATGAAAAAGAAGTATTATTTTTCACAATAAATATCTATTTTTCAATGTAATCTTCATCCTTGTCAATGCACTTAATCCAGTGACAATTATTAATCAAATAGATTGATCCTTATCCAATGAACGGTGAAAGGAGTAGAGCCCTCCGCTACACCTCGGTGTTGTTGTTATTGAAAAGGAAGCTTTCGCGTCGCTTTCGACTACGCTCGCCAACTTTACTTATTATCCAGTGAATGTTTCCGATAAATATTCATCTATCATCTATCAGACGATGAATATAATAATCCGACCTCGTGTATGTATTTATATTTATGAAATGGTCATTGTTGTAGATAATGGCTACATTGAGCTAAATTCATATCCTCTCTTTAATCTTTGCCCAGTCGGCTGGGGCTGTAGAATACACCGACTGCACCTCTGCAGAGGGGTAAGACCCCCCCCGAACGAGTGTCCTGGATATGACACTAAACAATCTGATGGTGAGGTTCCAGCAGTGCTGGAGCTTTGGGGAATGTGGAGTACCCCTTCATTGCCATTGCTCCCAGGTCCACTCTGGCCCGGAGGGGTAGCAACTGATAGGGCTCTATCTATGGGTTAAATAGAACTAACAGCATACTTATGCTAAAATGAATTGAGTAAACTGAATTGCTTGAAATAAAAGTTTTTGACAATTAAACCGTACTTACACTTAAACTGCGTGCTTATGCTTAACTGAATTATTTCAAATAGAACTGTTTTTCGACATTAAAACTGTATTTACACTTAACTGAATTATTACATATAACTGCTTGAATAGTTTAAAATGGAAATATTTTTGACAATCAAACTGTGTACTTATGCTAAACTGAACTGTTTTCAATAGAACAGATTATTTACATAAACATGGATTTGGCGTTAAATAACCTACAAAGGTTGATATGCCATAAAACCAAACAAACCAAACCAAAACATCTCTTTAATCTTCGTATAGCAACCAGTCTAGTAGAAACAAAACTCTAAGTTCAATCCTGTCTAATTCCGCTTTAAAAATTGACATTGTGTTGTATTTTGCTGGTGCTAAGGGATTAGGTATATATATATATATATATGTGTGTGTGTGTGTGTGTGTGTGTGTAAATGTGAAGAAAACTCAATGGGCAATCATTATGATATTATAAGTTTATTTCGACAAGTTAGCGACGGAGCTAGCTTCTTCAGATAGCTTTTTACCAAAGAGATCCACAAACATTCCCCATACACACACTCACGAGAGCGTACGAAGTCCTACAGTCTCGATACACAGTCATGTGATCCTTAGCACTTATCTTCTCGAAAATGACTGAAAATAGTTTAAAGTACCCGGACTTCATTAACAGAGACTTAGGACGGTTTTAAACTGCCTTCAACCTCCACAGTTGCGACATCTCATTTGCAAATACGAAAAGCCGCATAAAAAGCTAAACACTAAATCCATGTCTTTTATTTTCAATGAAACATACCGACAAGAGAATCTGCTGACTAATATATATAGGGTCTGGAAGATCTCTAGGGTTTGAAACGTAAATAAAAATGGTAACATAAACACAATTAGAAATTTAATTTTTTCTGTAAGGAAAAAACAATATTTGCCATTTTGTTTTGTTATCATATTTACCAACCCCTCCACTCGGGCAGGATATGACACAAGGTCAGTTTTTAAGCGGAGTTTAACAGGTTTGAATTCAGAGTTTTCCTTCTCCTAGACTAGTTGCCAAACCAAGGCTGAAGAACCTAGTCTGTCCTACTATTTACCCATAGCTGGAGGGAGAATAACTGGATTCATACCTTTCCCAAGGGTAATAGTGCTATGTGAAATGCAATCAGCCTCGTCCAGGATTTGAACTCGTGTCGTCGTGTCCATATCCTGCGACGATAACCATCACACCACAGGCACCTTTTGTTTTGTTATTGGTATCATTTTGTTTTAGGATTATATCGTACAGATGTTTAACCTCACCAGCTATACATTCTTGAAGCCTCACTTTCGCTTAGTCATTTCCTTTAGGATTCGTGCGATTGGATGACGAATAAGAATCTCAATTTGTCAATTATTTGCAGTCTACATTTAAACCGAAGATCCTTCAGGTATCCCGAGAGGAAATAGTCACAAGGGAATAGATCTATGGACATCGTTCAAAGACTTGAGTCTTCAGGTATTCCTAGAAGATGTAATCACAAGGGAATAGATCTATGACCCACTTTTAAAGATTTGAGCTTTCAGGTATCCTTAAAGAAAGTTATCATAAAGGAACCGACCGATGGCTTATGCTTAAAGACTTGAGCAATCAGGTAACCACAGAGGAATAATCCTAAAAGAATAGATCCCGTGAGCAATCTGGCCAGAAGTGCCCTGGAAAGAAAACTAAAATCAATGCCTTTCATGCACAGTGATTGAAATGGCGCAACCTGAGTGGTTCTAAAAACCACATTTCCTTTTCAGCAAACATTAGGTAGTTTTATCCAGACCCTATACCCGATATAAACAGATCCATTCTCTCTGTTTTATGCAGTTATTAGTACACTACGCAGATTTTTCTACTCCTATTTAATGCCAAGATCCTCCTTCAGTTGTGCTATTTAACCCATAACTAGAAGGATAAAGGGGGTTCATACATTTGCCACAGGGATTTGTTAGAAAGTGAACATAACAGCAAGACTGAAATTCGAACTCGTTTACAACGCTTCTGCAGCCCAGTGCTTTAACCTTTACACCACGAGGACACGCCGCTAGCCAGATGGAGTCCCTGAGGCGTAGTGGCTAATGTGCTGGACTATGACATCGTAGTAAACAAGTTTGTACTCTAATTCCGCTATTACGTTTACTTTTGAACTAATGCCCTGGAGAAATATAAAAATCTTCTTAACCTCCTCTCCACCTATCAAGAAAGGATTAAATAGTGCTACGACTGTCCTTCTACAAAGATGGCTTTGGCATTCAATAAACCACGAAGGTTAATATGCTATTAAACTGAGAAACCAAACCAAACCAAACCATTCTCTGCCTGACCCAATCTAATCGATATATTGTACCGAAATACCGCTTCTGTCGGCAAGATATTCTCCCTTTCAGGGTTGGCTTTAATAGTTTATGGTAAATTTATATATTTCAATTCTCACTGGGTCTGTACGCAGCTTTGAAAAAGCATCTGACATCCATCCATCAAACATGTCCGCTGACATTCCATAACGGAAGTGGTTACAGTTGTCCATCAGACCCTCATCAACCAGTCCTTTTTCTAAAATTCAATACTCCAAGAATTCTATTCACCGTCTCCCCCCGAATTTCTCTCCATGTAGCGACTCTTTTCGCTCCACAATTAAGCATTGAAATTTAAATATCTGTCTGTAATGTGTTATCTCGATGGCTAATCTTCCCCAGTTAGACTCTACTAAAATCTCTCTATTCTCATGTAGACTTGAAGACGGAGCAATCGACTGATAGTTAGTGAGCTGGTTGGTCTTTTACGGCATATCAACCCTTGTGGGTTATTTAATATCAAATCCTCCTATATATATATATAATTTGTAAGCGAATAGTTTGCAGGTAATTTGATTTAATGGGTAGAAGCTCATTTGTTTGTGCACACAGTTAAATGGTTTCAAGTATTGCTATTTAACATTAATAATGCCAAATTCAGTTATATATATATATATATATATATATATATCATCATGTCGTGTCACTAGCACGGATATCCCTGACCCTCTCTCGCCACTTTTCCCTATCGTTCATCGCCTCTGACAGGTCTTCAGGGCTACATTCTGTATCCTCACATAGCTGCTGAATGTATGTTTGTGCTGGTCGTCCTGCTTTTGCCCGGCCATATGTGGGGGCCCATAAGAGTACATCACTTATGAGCTCGTTCCTGCTTCTCCAGCAGTGTCCTGCGTGTCTGGTTCGTCTAACTTAGATAGTTTTCGTGATAGGAGGCAGGTGGCCGTATAGTTGGTGTCTTGTTGGGTGCTGCCGCCTGGACTTGTTCAAGATTGCTCGCAGCATTCTTGTGTAATTGCCGTCTAGCTTCTTCTCCAGCCGTTTTGTTAGCGTCCATGTAGTGCATCCATACAGCAGTATCGATACGACCACTGCCTGGAAGAAACTGCGTTTCATTTTATCGGTTAGGTCTGATTTCCATTACAAATCGAATATATATATATATACATATATATATATATATATATATATATATATATATATATATATATATATATATATTCGATTTGTAAGTGAATAGTTATGAGTAACTTTATTTTTAAACGAGTTAGAACTGATTTGTCTTTGCACAGTTAAACGGTTTCAAGTATTGCTATCGAACACTTATAATTATATCAATTATCAATCCCAGCCTAGTCATTTAGAGCTGTAGAATACATCGACTGCATCTCTGTAGAGAGGTAAGACCTACCCCCCACCACCACCACAATGAGGGTCCTGCATATGACATTAAACAATCTGTTGGTGAGGCTCCAGAAATGCAAGAACTTTGAGGAATGCAGAATACCTCTTCATTGCCATCATTCCTAGGCCCACTCTGACCTAGAGTGGTAGCATCTGATAGAGTCCAATCTATAGGTCAAATAGAACTGTCTTTAATTGGAATCATTTTGAGATCAGGCTTCTTAATCTGAGGATAATTTTTTTTATTTATTGCGGACTTTTTGTCCTCATCTTGGTAATTTTTGTGTTGTTTTTTCTTCACTATGTTTCGGCCAAATTTAATCACCTGAAGAAGGCCAGAGGTGAAATTTGGCCGAAACGTAGTGAAGAAGAAACAACAAAAAAACTACCAAGATGAGGACAAAAAGTCCGCAATAAATAAAAAAATTAATTCTCAGATCAAATAGAACTGTTTGACATTTAAACAGTGCGCAAACAAATGACTTACATTAAATCGAGTTGTGAGAAATAGAACAGTTTAACCATATAACTGTGTGCAAACAAATGACTGATGTTTAACTGAGTTGTTAGTGATACATAGCAATGTTTGGAATAATTCAACTGTGTGCAAACAAATGAGTAATGTTGAATAGAACCATTAGTGTTGATTAGCAATACTTGAAACTTTTTAACTATGTGCTTAAATTGAATTCTTACTGTTACATATTGATGCTTGAAACCATTTAACTGTGTGAAAATAAAACTATTTATGTTACGTAGCAATATTTGAAACTAATTGAGTGCAAACAAATGCTTAATACTAAATAGAACTATTCGTGTTCGAATATTTGGAACCATTTAACTGGGTGGAAACAATAGTAATACTTATGTGCAAACATATTAGCTCTGACTTATTTAAAAGTAAGATTAACTACAAACTATTGACTTATATATCATATGCATAACCATTTAATTGGAAGCAAAAACGTTATCCACAAACTGTGTGTTTAAAAATCATAGATAATATATATAAAGGGGATTAAACATTAAATAACCTACACTGGTTGATATGCCATGAAACCCAACCAACTAAACAAACTGGACAGCACATCGTGGTAACCTTTCTCGTGAGAGCAGGTCCTGAGAATACCTTGACTGCATTCACTAAAGAAAAGTAAGACTCCAGTTTTTGAACTCTAAGTAGTGTGGAGTATCTTTTCATCGTGGTAACCTTTCTCTCTGTATCCAATGGAACCCCAACTAGACATTACTTACACTCGTGAGAGCAGGTCCTTAGAATACCTTGACTGCATTCACTAAACAAAAGTAAGACTCCAGTTTTTGAACTCTAAGGAGTGTGGAGAATCTTTTCATCGTGGTAACCTTTCTCTCTCTATCTGCAGGGACCTCCAGGCAGGCTTTACTTACCCTAGTGAGAGCAACTGCTTCGTTCTTTTCTGAAGGCCCAAATGACATTTATTTCAGGATAAATTCAGCAATTAGTTCCGCTCGGGCAGGATATGACACAAGGTCAGTTTTTAAGCGGAGTTTAACAGGTTTGAATGCAAAGTTTTCCTTCTCCTAGACTAGTTGCCAAACCAAGGCTGAAGAACCTAGTCTGCTCTACTATTTACCCATAGCTGGAGGGAGAATAATTGGATGCATACCTTTCCAAAGGGTATTAGTGCTATGTGAAATGCAATTAGCCTGGTCCAGGATTTGAACTCGTGTCGTCGTGTCCATTTCCTACGACGATAACCATGACACCACGGGCACCTCCCGTTTTATTGCATTGTATTTTTCTAGCTCCTCATGAGGCCAGAATCTGACACAAGATGAGTTTAATATAGGGTGCCACACGGGAAGCACACTTACCGAGGAGAGGGTAAAAAATGGCTCAGTTCCATGAGGATTCCACTTTTAGGACACTTCAAGTATAGGACAATAAACTCAGTCTTGACCTCTTTTTGAGAAGGTGGCATTGAGGGGCGGGGTTGAGGGCCTTCTTGTAGCTGAACTTCTTCATTCATAGTATCCTCAGTAAAGTACGAGGTGTCACTTTATATTCATTCCTATTTTACCTTTCGTTCGAATCTTCTTTTTAGCAGTGGTCACTGTGTAATATAATTGCCGAGGGATTTCGTTTTATATATCTTGCCTTTCGGTTTAGTAAGGCTGAGAACCTTTCGCTTAGCGCATGGGTTCGTTAGGTGCAACATTAACGCAGGTGTTCACGCGCGTGCGGAGAGGATGTGTCATTCAGAGATGTCAAAATAAAAATCCCAGATAGGAATTGTACCAGGGTATTTGGGTGACGTCATGCACCAGAAGCAGTTAGTTGAGTTCCCGCCTCAGAAGAAGAAGGTTGACTTTCAGAGCTGGGCGAGGCCAGACAACTTTGTGCGCGACGGGCGCTGCGCGTTGGTTGGGTTGACAGCTGACGATGTAAAAGCAGTCAGCATAGAAATATTGTGTCTCTCTCTCCTCATGTCGAATAACCTTTAACTCAAAGGTAATAAAAAGTTTCGTACCTGAACTAAGAAGTCGTAAAGTGTTGTATTTCGGATTCCCTATGTCCATTTCACACATCCGTATATTATGGGCATGTTACACTGCTAACGGCATCCTCGTAGAAGAACCATAGAGATACAATTTAACCTATAGCTGTGTGGATAAAGGGGTTCAATATCTTTACCCAAAGAGCTGACGATGTAAAAGCAGTCAGCATAGAAAGAGTGTGTGTCTTTTTCTCCTCATGTCGAAAAACCTTTCAACTCAAAAAGGTGAATAAAAGTTTCGTACCTGAACCAATTTCGTGAATTTCGTGTTTTTACATTCCCAATGTCTATTTCACATATCCGTATATTATAGGTATGTTACAACTGATCTCACCCCCCACCCGTCCGAACACTGTAGCCGAATCGGATTGAATTCCAATACCAAATAACCCCCGTTTTAAAGCTATCACAACCGCATCTGATTTATAAGTAGAAAGCGTGATTGCTGTGACGGTTACCGTCACAGAAAATGGAATCGGTGTCCCGAGTCTAAATCCTTGTTGGATCTGTATGAAGTTCTCTTTCGTACCAATATCCTTGGAGAAAGACTTAAATCTTTTCTTCCCTACACTTTTCTTCCCTGCAACTAGCTATAGATAAATATGTTCAGGATGTGACCCAAGGTCATTTTTAAAAATCAGAGTAAAGCTGGTTTGAATTTAGAGTTTTCTTTCTCCTTAGTTTTTTGCCTTACTAATATTAAAGAACCCATTCAGTCATATCATTTTATCCATGGATGGGGAGGAGGACAATACCTTTCCAAGTGGCATTGGCACGAAGTGAGACACCAGTAGTTACGTCCGGGATTTGAACTCAGCTCACCAATTCCACTTCTGAAATAGGGTCTTATTAATTTTACATGAAACCTTTTGAAATTATCAAAATACTAGTATAATATACCTCAATCATGTATGAAATATAGGATCCAAATTAGCCCCCCCACAAAAAAAAACAAAAGAGCAAAAAACGAAAGAACAAAATTGAATGAAATTTTCTTTCACACACACACACACACACACACACACATATATATGTATATATATAAACAGTATATAGTTGTCACTTTCTCACTTGGGCAGACCAAATGCAGTATCATTTGGAGAGTGCTTAATATCTGTGATAGGGCTATGATATAATATGATAATGAATATATTTATGTATATATTAGTTTATATATATATATGGATTATATTTATGGAAGCTTATCTGCGACCACTGGTTTCACGCCGTCTTTATACGACAATGAAACCAGTGGTCGCAGATAATATATATAAAAACTAATACATACATACATACATATATATATATATATATATATATATATATATATATATATATATATATATATATATATAACAGATTTTGACATTACTAATGTTAAATAGCAATACTTGAAACTATGTGTGTGCAAATAAACGATTGATATTGATAGAATTATTTGTGAGGATAGGAAATATTAAATAGAATTATCACTGTTAGATACCAATACAGGTATGAATTTCTTTAAAATAGAAAAGAATCGTAGCATAGCACCATTCTGGAAGAAATTGATGGCAAGATTGTATTTTCTATTCTTAAGAAAATATACGAACTTATTAGTTATAGAATGCATCTTAAAACGTCAACTTTAAATTGTTTTAGTTGTTATATTGCTCTGCTGGCCAACATTAGAGAACTTTTGATTAACTAAATTTTTTTCGTTTTTTTTCTTTCCCGATTCTCGCATCTTTCACTTTTAGGTATTTTACTTTGTTTTCAATCGACGTCTTACGTCTAAAATACAAAACGGATATGTGATCGAGTTTATTTCAGAATCTCTCGATGTGTGAACTTTTCCAATATGTCATCTCTTTAGCTGCCATTTCAATATTCTGTCAGCCACTCTTACAACAAAACCCTCCCTACTTATTTCCCTTAGTTTTTTTCTTCTTTTCTTTCCTTTTCTTTTTTTTTGTGTTTTTTTCCCTTCTTTTTGTGTGTGTTTAATCGGCACGTACAATCTTAACGCAGTCAGCGGAAAGCAGACAGCTGGACCTTTTCTTGTTAATCTCCAAAGGTCACGTGCCTGTTACGTCATAAAAAACATGGACGCCAAAATGATTAAAAAGAAAGAAAAAGAAAAAAGAAGTAGCAAAGTTAGATGAGGAGAGAAAGTCAATAATAATAATAATAATAATAATAATAATAATAATAATGATAATAAAGGATGATGTTATGATGTAGAATCAGAGAGAAAAAAATAAAATTATTGGAAGAAAGAGGATTGATAAAAAGAAAAAAGAATAAATGAATAAATGACCTATCGTAGATAAGGAAAGAAAAAAAAAAAAACAAAAGAAAAACACAGAGAGGTGTTATGAAGAAGAAAGAGACACAGACACAGACACAGAGACAGACAGACAGACAGACAGACAGACTGACGAAGTGAGTTGAAAAAGAAAGAGGATAGATTAGAGAGTAAAAATGATAAAAGAAGCGATATTTCGTGGGATGCGGAGAGGAGAAGAAAAAAGACAGCAAGGTGTTATGAGAGAGAGAGAGAGAGAGAGAGAGAGAGAGAGAGAGAGAGATGAAGTGAGTTAAAGAAGAAAGAGGATTAACTGGCAAAAAATGGATTTAAAAAAAAAAGCTAGTTACAACAGTATCGTATTATATAATTGCTGCATATGATTGTATGTTGCCAGACTTTGTCAGGCTCCTCTCGTAAAAGTTATAACAGATTAGTTCATATGAAATACGTTAACAGAACTAAGAAGAAAAAATACGAAAAAGAGGATTGCAATAAAAAATGGGTAAAATGTTGGTAATATAAAGGCTGCCCTTTTTTGATGGATAGTAAATGAAATAAATAGTAAATGTATCAGTAAAAGAAAGAAAGAAAGAAAGAAAGAAAGAAAGAAAGAAAAGATTGAAAAAGGAGAAAGAAGCAAAAAAAGAAGAAACAAAAAAGATTAAGAAAGAAAGAAAGAAAGAAAGAAAGAAAGAAAGTGTGATGAGTGAGTGAGTGAATTGTTTAATGTTCTGAGTTAAAACAAGTAGAAACGTTAAAAAGATACAGCATAACGTATACACGGAAGAGGATTAAAAAGAAATGGTAAAGAGTGGAATATTATACAATCAAGACGATGCATAAAGATGAAAAAAGAAAAGAAAAGAATCTAACAGAAAAAAATATGAAAATGAAAACGGAGAAAGCAAGCAAGCAAGAAAGAAAGAAAGAAAGAAAGAAAGAAAAAAGTTTTTGTTTTTGTTTTTTATTCTTCTTCCTTGCTTCCTTTGAAATGACTTTTACTATTTTCATTTGCTTCTTCGTGTTTTTTCTTCATCTTCTTTCTTTCTTGCTTGCTTATAAAAAGGTATAACAAAGCACAAAGAAAGAAAGAAAGAAAGAAAGAAAGAAAGAAAAAGGTGAAAAAAGAAGGAAAAATAAAAAATAAAAACAAAAAAGAATAAGAAAGAAAGAAAGAAAGAAAGAAAGAAAGAAATGGGTGAAAAAAGAAGCAAAAATAAAGAAGAAAAAACAAAAAATAAGAAAGAAAGAAAAAAGAAAAAAGAAAGAAAGAAAGAAAGAAAAGGGTGAAAAAAGAAGCAAAAATAAAGAAAAAAAGCAAGAAAGAAAGAAAGAAAGAAAAAAGAAAGAAAGAAAGAAAGAAAGAAAAAAGAAAAGGGTGAAAAAAGAAGCAAAAATTAAGAAGAAAAAACAAAAAAAGAATAAGAAAGAAAGAAAGATCACAAAGCATAAACCAAAAAAGTTAAGAAAGGCAAGAATAGAAAATGATGAGAAAGAGAAAACAAAAGGAACATAAACCAAACGAAAATCGTTTAAAAAGAAAGAATAAAAATGAACGAATTTATGAAGAGGAAATGTACACGCTAAAGATATATAATTAAAAAGAGGAGGAAACTAAAGAGAAAAATGGAACGGGGAAGTTAAAGATATAGAAGAAGAGAAAAGTTAAATAGTGTAAGGAAGAGGAGAGGTGTTGTTCAATTTTCGAAAAGGAAATTGATAAAAAAAATTACCAAAAAAGTAAAAGCAAATCAAACATTTCTTTTGTTCGATGACCGTCAATCACGAAAATGTCTTTTGGGGACATCGTCAAATCTTGACAAAAAGTCAAAGTAATCTGGGAGAGAGAGAGAGAGAGAGAGAGAGAGAGAGAGAGAGAGAGAGAGAACCATCTTGCGACTCTTAAAAGCAAAAAAAACAAATGCCGTTTATTCTTCCCTATTTTTTAAAGGCAAAAGTGTGTCTCATCTCTCCAGCTATAGGTTAAATAGTATCACTGCTATTCTTCTACTAGGATGGTTTTGGTATTAAATAACCCACGAAGGTTGATATGCCATTTAACAAAGAACCCAAACCAATCTAAATCAAACTAAAAGTGTGGATTGTGTTGAGTGAGGGGGTTAATTTTATGAACAAAAAAACTATCATTATTTTGGACAAAAAACTACCATTATTTTGAACTCGTTTACTCTCAAAAGTAAAAAAATTAATCTTAAAGAATATCAGAAGACTGAATGATGAACCAAATGGGAATAAACCTTAATAGAGGGAGAGTGTGTCTTGAAAATCAGCGTTTGAAATCTAGGCTTTTACTCAAACACGAACACCTAACTTTTATATATAATGTATAAACCCAAAAGGCTATTTTGATATAAGGTCGAGTTTTTTTTCCCAGTATATCAGTGGGTAAGGTAAAAATAGTTTAGATCCTTAAGAATTCCCTTTTATGAAGTGCCTCCACTGTTTAGGAATTACCAAGACCTTACCACCTTTTTTAACTGACTGGTATTCCTACAATAAAACCTTTTCTAATGTATTCCTATAGTAAACCTCTTTTCAATATATTTGTAGCAGCCATAGATCTATTTCCTTTCGCGAATCAATGCCCCCGCCAAGCGATTCGGCTATTACCGACCAATCGCCAGGCAGAGCGCATTGATTCCCTCTCCCTTTCTAGAACTATTTTTCTAGTCCTTTTGGTAATCAGCTGACAACGCCAGAGAGCACCTAGCTAGCGGCTACGACAGACCTCTCTCGTCTTCACTGAAGACCACGCAGCTACTAACTTCACACACGGAAGCACCAGCCTTGCGGTCAGTCACACGAGCAACTCGCTACAGTGACACCACACACATGGTCAGATAGCGCCTAGCTAGCGACCATGACAGACTTCTCTTGTCTTCATAGAAGAACACGCAGCTACTAGCTTCAGACACACATCCCCACTCACTTCTTACAAACTCAAAGACCAACAGACTAACCGGCGACACCAAAAGAGACGCTTTCTCACTCTGACTCTTTTTCTCTTATTGTCATAATAAACCTTTCGTTGTTATGTTTTCAAATGAAGTTTTGTAATTCATTTGTATTGTCAAATAACTTATAGTGTTATGGAAACTAACCCAATCCAAAACACTAAATATTCCTATAGTAAAATCCTTTTCCAATGCATTTCTTTACTGAATTCCTTTCCATCATCATCATCATCATCATGATGTGCGGCCAGCACGGATATCCCTGACCCTCTCTCTCCACGTCTCCCTATCATTCATCGCCTTCGGCAGGTCTTCGGGGTTACATCCCGTATCATCACATAGCTGCTGTATGAATGTTCGAGCTGGTCGTCCCGCCCTTGATTGGCCATATGCGGGGGTCCACAGGAGCACATCTCTTACGATCTCGTCTTTCCTTCTCCAGCAGTGTCCGGCATGTCTGGTTCGTCTAGCTTGTATAGTTTTCGTGATAGGTGGTAGGTGGCCGTACAGTTGGCGGCGTGTGGGGTGTTGCTGCCAGGACCTGTTCAATATTGCTCGCAACATTCTTGTATAATTGCCGTCGACCTTCTTCTCCAACCGTTTAGTCAGCGTCCAAGTTGTGCATCCATACAGCAGTATCGACACGACCGCAGCCTGGAAGAAACTGCGTTTCATTTTATCGGTCAGGTTTGATTTCCATATGATCGAAAGCCTATCGATAGCTGTCCATGCCTTCGTTAGCCGTGTGTCGATGTCTTTTTCGGTTGATGAATTCCTTTCCAATGTATTTTTATTATAAGACCCTTTCTAATTTATTTCCACAGTAAAACAATTTTCAATGCATTTAATTAGTAAAACTTTTTTCGATGCATTAAACCTTTCCAATACATTTCGATGGTAAATCCTTTTTCAATGTACTCCATTTATAAAACTTTTTCCAGCGCATTCATATAGTAAAACCCTTTCCAATTCATTCCAATAGTAAAACCCCTTCCGATTCATTCCAATAGTAAAACCCCTTCCGATACATTTCCATAGTGGAACCCTTTCAAATGTATTCCTACAGTAAAATCCTTGCTAAAGCATTCTTGTTGTAAAATCCTATCCAATGCATTTCTATAGTAAAACTCTTTTCAAAACATTCCTATCGTAAGACCCTTTCCAAAGCCTTTCTATAGTAAAAACCTTTCAAGTGCATTTCTATAGTAAATACTTTTCAAAGAATGTCAGCTTATAAATTTCAAGTCTTCATTACAGATGGTATAAATTACACAATATAACTCTGGTTTATGATACAACTGAAATAAATAATGAATAAAGATATTCCAAATTTTGTATTGAATCTTTTTTATTGTATAAACAATGCTTACTTTGCCTCTTACGACCAGGTGAACTACAACGAGGCTCAAGGTGATATATTTCCGAGACTATGTCATGGTCAGTGACAAGTTGTCATGTCACTACACTGATCTGTCGTCAGAACAACAGCTCGTAGACCGGTTCATATGTTTACGAGTCCAGCATGTATAATTCTTGTTAATTGTCAGTGAAAGTATACATTGGCTGTATACTTTCACTGACAATTAACAAGAATTATATGATTATGAGTATTTGAGAAAAATAGTGCTTAGTAGCCGAAAACTTACTATACTCAACGGTATATTTGTTCTTTTTTCTGATGTAGTTTTCGCGGGAATGAATAGGCGTCATTACTTTCAGATCGATATTTTTAGCATTGCAACTTACAACACCAGCAAAAATGTATAACCAATTATAATGATAACGAGGTGGAATAGTACTTTGTAGCTAGATACTTGCTCTATCCATCGGTACTATTGTGCCCTATGTGTATGTCCCTAGACGTTACTGTTATCTCCTTGTAAGAAAGAAGATAAGAAATGAACGATTAAAAAGAAAAATATATTAGAAAAAATAAAAAATAAAGAATGAAAATTAAAAAGAAAGAAAGAAAGAAAGAAAATATTTACAAAAATAAGGAAGATAAGTAAAAGAAAGAAGGAAAGTAAAAGAAGGAAAGAAATAAGAAAAAGAAATATTTTGAATAAACAAATAAAGAGTGAATAAAAAGATAAGGAAAGAAAAAAAATGAAAAAATGAATTCGAAAAAGAAAAAAGAGAAAAGAAAGAAAAGAGAAGAAAGGAAAGATTGGAAAAATGTATTTGACAAAGGAAAGAATAAAATAAACAAATGAATAAATAAAGTATACAAAGAAAGAAAGAAAGAAAGAAAGAAAGAAAGAAGGAAAGATTTACAAAGAAAGAAAGAAAGAAAGAAAGGAAGGAAGAAAGAAAGAAAGAAAGAAAGAAAGAAGTTGGAAAGAGTTACAAAAAATAAAAAAATAAAAAATAAAGAAGATAAGAAAGAAAGGAATAAGTTCAAATAAATAAATAAATGAATAAAAGCAACTGGAGAAGAAAAAAGAAAATTAAAATACGAGAAAGAAGAAAATTCGGAAAGAAAAAAAATCAAGAAATAAAGAAAAGAAGCAAAATTGAAAGGATAAGCAAAAGAGAAAAAGAGGGGGGAGGAACAAAAATGTTAATTAAAAGAACAAATAAAAAGAAAAAAAGGAATAAAGGAAAAGAAAGAAAGAAAGAAAGAAAGAAAGAAAGAAAGAAAGAAAACGATAGTCAGAATAAAAAATGTAGACGAATAAATAAATAAATAAATATATAAATTTAATAAATAAATAAAAGACAAGAAGAAGAAGAAGAAGAAGAAGAAGAAGAAGAAGAAGAAGAAGAAGAAGAAGAAGAAGAAGAAGAATGGGAAAAAGATAGTAATGAAACCAAAGAAAGAAAGAAAGATAGAAAGAAAGAAAGAAAGATACAAAAAAAAAATTATAAAAAAAGAAAAAGAAAAAAAGAAAAAAGGGAAATAATTGCATAGCAGGCGAGGAGGGCAGAGAGACAAAAGAAGAAATGGTCACAAAACACGAGACCAAATTTTTATTGTTATATAAGAGGGAAAGTAAGAGTAAGTTAACTATAAAGAAATTAGTTATATAGACAGAGTAGGAGGCAAGCAGACATTACTGAATTGGCGCGGATATTGATAATGGGCTGAAGTTACCTGTAAACAAAACAATAGATTTTCGTTTTAGGCCAGGGCTCAGCGAACAGATGGGCTTTATGGGTGATGATGATGTTAGTAGACTGGAGGAAGGGCCTTTTACAAAATGGTCTCTGCTTTGGTACCTCCCCATGGGGTAATATCAACGTAGCCTAGGAGATCATTATAACTGTGTAGTTAATTCGATCCTCATTGGGGGTTTGGGACTTGTGGCTTTATGCAAGAATGAGATGAGATTTCAAGTCTCAACTTGTGGTGTAAATGAACACGGTGAACTGATTTCGAATCTGTTTGCTTTTCACATTGAGGAAAATCCCTTAGAAAAGGTATGGGTAAATAGTCGGGCAGGCTGATCTTTGACCTTGGGATGGCAACCAGTCTAGGAGGAGGAAAACTACTCTGAATCTAAACCTGGAAAAACTCCCTATAAAAATCAACCTTGTGTCACATCCTACTTGTGGCGGAATGGTTCGTATATACAAATTACTTTCAACTTTACTCTCCGTATATTCATATTCTTTCATGAAGGCATGAATCTAATTTTCCCTTATCAGAGCTCTTGTAAAAGCAAGTAAAACTCTTGCTAGTTCATCATTATAATAAAAACCTATCCAATGCATCCATATTGTAAAACCCTTTCAAATATGTTCCCATAGAAAAAACCATTTCCAATGCATTTCAATTGGAAAAAATCTTTCCTATAGTAAAAAGTTTTTCCGTGAATTTCTATCGTAAAGCCCATTTCCAATGCATTTCTATAGTAAAACCCCTTCAGATTCATTCCAATAGTAAAATCCCTTCCGATTCATTCCAATAGTAAAACCCTTTCCTATTCATTCCAATAGTAAAACCCTTTCCGGTTAATTCCAATAGTAAACCCCTTTCCAATTCATTCCAATAATAAAACCCCTCCCGATTCATTCCAATAGTAAAACCCTTTCCAGTTCATTCCAATAGTGGAACCCCTTCCAATTCATTCCAGTTGTAAAACCTCTTCCAATTCATTCCAATAGTAAAACCCCTTCCGATTCATTCCAATAGTAAAACCCTTTCCAATTCATTCCAGTAGTAAAACCCTTTCCAATTCATTCCAATAGTAAAACCCCTTCCGATTCATTCCAATAGTAAAACCCTTTCCAATTCATTCCAGTAGTAAAACCCTTTCCAATTCATCCCAATAATAAAACCCATTCCAATTCATTCTAATACTAAAACCCTTTCCAATTCATTCCAATTGTAAAACCTCTCCCGGTTCATTCCAATAGTAAAATCCCCTTTGATTCATTCCAATAATAAAACCCTTTCCAATTCATTCCAATAATAAAACCCTTTCCAATTCATTCCAGTAGTAAAACCCTTTCCAATTCATTCCAAGAGTAAAACCTCTTCCAATTCATTCCAATAGTAAAACCCTTTCTGATTCATTCCTAAAATAAAATATTTTCGAATGCATTCATAGAGTAAAATCCTTTTCCAATGTTTTTCTATCGTAAATTTTTTTTCAGTGCATTCTTTTCCAATTCATTCCTATAAAAAACCCTTTCCAATGCATTTCTATAGAAAACCCTATTCTAAAGTATTCCAATAGAAGAACCCTTTCCAGTGTATCCCAATATTTGGTATAGGAGTGAATTGGAAAGGGATCTACAATTGGAAAACCTTTTCCAATGCATTTCTAAACTTAAACCCTTTCCGACGCATTCCTATAAAAACACTTTCTGAAGTATTCTTATTGTAAATGCCTTTTCAATCCATTCTTATATTGAAACCCTTCCCAATGCTTTTTTATAGAAAAACACATGCAAGTGCATTCTTATAGTAAACCCCTAACCTATGTATTTTTATATTAAACCCCTTTCCAGTGCATTCTCATAGTAAACCGCTTTCAAATGCATTCCTATTGTAAAAGCCTTTTCAATTCATTCTTATAGTGAAACCCTTCCCAATGCTTTTTTTAAATAGTCAAAGACTTTCCAATGCATTCTTATAGTAAAAGCCCTTCCAATGCATTCTTATAGTACAAGCCCTTCCAATGCATTCTTATCGCAAAAGCCTTTCCAATGCATTCTTATAGTAAAAGCCTTTCCAATGCATTCTTAAAGTAAAACCCTTTCCTATACATTCTTATAGTAAAAGCCTTTCCAATGCATTCTTATAGTAAAAGCCTTTCCAATGCATTCTTATAGTAAAAGCCTTTCCAATGCATTCTTATAGTAAAAGCCTTTCCAATGCATTCTTATAGTAAAAGCCTTTCCAATGCATTCTTATAGTAAAAGCCTTTCCAATGCATTCTTAAAGTAAAACCCTTTCCTATACATTCTTATAGTAAAAGCCTTTCCTATACATTCTTATAGTAAAAGCCTTTTCTATGCATTCTTAAAGTAAAAGCCTTTCCAATGCATTCTTATAGTAAAAGCCTTTCCAATGCATTCATATAGTAAAAGCCTTTCCAATGCATTCTTATAGTAAAAGCCTTTCCAATGCATTCTTATAGTAAAAGCCTTTCCAATGCATTCTTATAGTAAAAGCCTTTCCAATGCATTCTTATTGTAAAACACTTTCCAATGCATTCTTATAGTAAAAGCCTTTCCTATACATTCTTATAGTAAAAGCCTTTTCTATGCATTCTTAAAGTAAAAGCCTTTCCAATGCATTCTTATTGTAAAACACTTTCCAATGCATTCTTATAGTAAAAGCCTTTCCAATGCATTCTTATAGTAAAAGCCTTTCCAATGCATTCTTATAGTAAAAGCCTTTCCAATGCATTCTTATAGTAAAAGCCCTTCCAATGCATTCTTATCGTAAAAGCCTTTCCAATGCATTCTTATAGTAAAAGCCCTTCCAATGCATTCTTATCGCAAAAGCCTTTCCAATGCATTCTTATCGCAAAAGCCTTTCCTATACATTCTTATAGTAAAAGCCTTTCCAATGCATTCTTATCGCAAAAGCCTTTCCAATGCATTCTTATCGCAAAAGCCTTTCCAATGCATTCTTATAGTAAAAGCCTTTCCAATGCATTCTTATAGTAAAAGCCTTTCCAATGCATTCTTATAGTAAAAGCCTTTCCAATGCATTCTTATAGTAAAAGCCTTTCCAATGCATTCTTAAAGTAAAACCCTTTCCTATACATTCTTATAGTAAAAGCCTTTCCAATGCATTCTTATAGTAAATGCCCTTCCAATACATTCTCATTTTAAAAGCCCTTCCAATGCATTCTTATAGTAAAAGCCCTTCCAATGCATTCTTATAGTAAAAGCCTTTTCTATGCATTCTTAAAGTAAAAGCCTTTCCAATGCATTCTTATTGTAAAACACTTTCCAATGCATTCTTATAGTAAAAGCCTTTCCAATGCATTCTTATAGTAAAAGCCTTTCCAATGCATTCTTATAGTAAAAGCCTTTCCTATGCATTCTTATAGTAAAAGCCTTTTCTATGCATTCTTATAGTAAAAGCCTTTTCTATGCATTCTTAAAGTAAAAGCCTTTCCAATGCATTCTTATTGTAAAACACTTTCCAATGCATTCTTATAGTAAAAGCCTTTCCAATGCATTCTTATAGTAAAAGCCTTTCCAATGCATTCTTATAGTAAAAGCCTTTCCAATGCATTCTTATAGTAAAAGCCTTTCCAATGCATTCTTATAGTAAAAGCCCTTCCAATGCATTCTTATCGTAAAAGCCTTTCCAATGCATTCTTATAGTAAAAGCCCTTCCAATGCATTCTTATCGCAAAAGCTTTTCCAATGCATTCTTATAGTAAAAGCCTTTCCAATGCATTCTTATAGTAAAAGCCTTTCCAATGCATTCTTAAAGTAAAACCCTTTCCTATACATTCTTATAGTAAAAGCCTTTCCAATGCATTCTTATCGCAAAAGCCTTTCCAATGCATTCTTATAGTAAAAGCCTTTCCAATGCATTCTTATAGTAAAAGCCTTTCCAATGCATTCTTATAGTAAAAGCCTTTCCAATGAATTCTTATAGTAAAAGCCTTTCCAATGCATTCTTATTGTAAAACACTTTCCAATGCATTCTTATAGTAAAAGCCTTTCCAATGCATTCTTATAGTAAAAGCCTTTCCTATACATTCTTATAGTAAAAGCCTTTTCTATGCATTCTTAAAGTAAAAGCCTTTCCAATGCATTCTTATTGTAAAACACTTTCCAATGCATTCTTATAGTAAAAGCCTTTCCAATGCATTCTTATAGTAAAAGCCTTTCCAATGCATTCTTATAGTAAAAGCCTTTCCAATGCATTCTTATAGTAAAAGCCCTCCCAATGCATTCTTATCGTAAAAGTCTTTCCAATGCATTCTTATAGTAAAAGCCCTTCCAATGCATTCTTATCGCAAAAGCCTTTCCAATGCATTCTTATCGCAAAAGCCTTTCCTATACATTCTTATAGTAAAAGCCTTTCCAATGCATTCTTATCGCAAAAGCCTTTCCAATGCATTCTTATCGCAAAAGCCTTTCCAATGCATTCTTATAGTAAAAGCCTTTCCAATGCATTCTTATAGTAAAAGCCTTTCCAATGCATTCTTATAGTAAAAGCCTTTCCAATGCATTCTTATAGTAAAAGCCTTTCCAATGCATTCTTAAAGTAAAACCCTTTCCTATACATTCTTATAGTAAAAGCCTTTCCAATGCATTCTTATAGTAAATGCCCTTCCAATACATTCTCATTTTAAAAGCCCTTCCAATGCATTCTTATAGTAAAAGCCCTTCCAATGCATTCTTATAGTAAAAGCCTTTTCTATGCATTCTTAAAGTAAAAGCCTTTCCAATGCATTCTTATTGTAAAACACTTTCCAATGCATTCTTATAGTAAAAGCCTTTCCAATGCATTCTTATAGTAAAAGCCTTTCCAATGCATTCTTATAGTAAAAGCCTTTCCAATGCATTCTTATAGTAAAAGCCCTTCCAATGCATTCTTATCGTAAAAGCCTTTCCAATGCATTCTTATAGTAAAAGCCCTTCCAATGCATTCTTATCGCAAAAGCCTTTCCAATGCATTCTTATAGTAAAAGCCTTTCCAATGCATTCTTATAGTAAAAGCCTTTCCAATGCATTCTTAAAGTAAAACCCTTTCCTATACATTCTTATAGTAAAAGCCTTTCCAATGCATTCTTATCGCAAAAGCCTTTCCAATGCATTCTTATCGCAAAAGCCTTTCCAATGCATTCTTATAGTAAAAGCCTTTCCAATGCATTCTTATAGTAAAAGCCTTTCCAATGCATTCTTATAGTAAAAGCCTTTCCAATGCATTCTTATAGTAAAAGCCTTTCCAATGCATTCTTAAAGTAAAACCCTTTCCTATACATTCTTATAGTAAAAGCCTTTCCAATGCATTCTTATAGTAAATGCCCTTCCAATACATTCTCATTTTAAAAGCCCTTCCAATGCATTCTTATAGTAAAAGCCCTTCCAATGCATTCTTATAGTAAAAGCCTTTTCTATGCATTCTTAAAGTAAAAGCCTTTCCAATGCATTCTTATTGTAAAACACTTTCCAATGCATTCTTATAGTAAAAGCCTTTCCAATGCATTCTTATAGTAAAAGCCTTTCCAATGCATTCTTATAGTAAAAGCCTTTCCTATGCATTCTTATAGTAAAAGCCTTTTCTATGCATTCTTATAGTAAAAGCCTTTTCTA
This sequence comes from Sepioteuthis lessoniana, assembly GCA_963585895.1. Taxonomy (NCBI): domain Eukaryota; kingdom Metazoa; phylum Mollusca; class Cephalopoda; order Myopsida; family Loliginidae; genus Sepioteuthis; species Sepioteuthis lessoniana. The sequence goes on from CAUZXS010003685.1 coordinate 242,601, forward strand.
TGCATTCTTAAAGTAAAAGCCTTTCCAATGCATTCTTATTGTAAAACACTTTCCAATGCATTCTTATAGTAAAAGCCTTTCCAATGCATTCTTATAGTAAAAGCCTTTCCAATGCATTCTTATAGTAAAAGCCTTTCCAATGCATTCTTATAGTAAAAGCCCTTCCAATGCATTCTTATTGTAAAAGCCTTTCCAATGCATTCTTATAGTAAAAGCCCTTCCAATGCATTCTTATCGCAAATGCCTTTCCAATGCATTCTTATCGTAAAAGCCTTTCCAATGCATTCTTATAGTAAAAGCCTTTCCAATGCATTCTTATCGCAAAAGCCTTTCCAATGCATTCTTATCGCAAAAGCCTTTCCAATGCATTCTTATAGTAAAAGCCTTTCCAATGCATTCTTATCGCAAAAGCCTTTCCAATGCATTCTTATCGCAAAAGCCTTTCCTATACATTCTTATAGTAAAAGCCTTTCCAATGCATTCTTATCGCAAAAGCCTTTCCAATGCATTCTTATCGTAAAAGCCTTTCCAATGCATTCTTATAATAAAAGCCTTTCCAATGCATTCTTATAGTAAAAGCCTTTCCAATGCATTCTTATAGTAAAAGCCTTTCCAATGCATTCTTAAAGTAAAACCCTTTCCTATACATTCTTATAGTAAAAGCCTTTCCAATGCATTCTTATCGCAAAAGCCTTTCCTATACATTCTTATAGTAAAAGCCTTTCCAATGCATTCTTATCGCAAAAGCCTTTCCAATGCATTCTTATCGCAAAATCCTTTCCAATGCATTCTTATTGTAAAACACTTTCCAATGCATTCTTATAGTAAAAGCCTTTCCAATGCATTCTTATAGTAAAAGCCTTTCCAATGCATTCTTAAAGTAAAACCCTTTCCTATACATTCTTATAGTAAAAGCCTTTCCAATGCATTCTTATAGTAAAAGCCCTTCCAATGCATTCTTATCGCAAAAGCCTTTCCAATGCATTCTTATAGTAAAAGCCTTTCCAATGCATTCTTATAGTAAAAGCCTTTCCAATGCATTCTTAAAGTAAAACCCTTTCCTATACATTCTTATAGTAAAAGCCTTTCCAATGCATTCTTATTGTAAAACACTTTCCAATGCATTCTTATAGTAAAAGCCTTTCCAATGCATTCTTATAGTAAAAGCCTTTCCAATGCATTCTTATAGTAAAAGCCTTTCCAATGCATTCTTAAAGTAAAACCCTTTCCTATACATTCTTATAGTAAAAGCCTTTCCAATGCATTCTTATAGTAAATGCCCTTCCAATACATTCTCATTTTAAAAGCCCTTCCAATGCATTCTTATAGTAAAAGCCTTTCCAATGCATTCTTATAGTAAATGCCCTTCCAATACATTCTCATTTTAAAAGCCTTTCCAATGCATTCTTATAGTAAAAGCCTTTTCTATGCATTCTTATAGTGAAAGCCTTTTCTATGCATTCTTAAAGTAAAAGCCTTTCAAATGCATTCTTATTGTAAAACACTTTCCAATGCATTCTTATAGTAAAAGCCTTTCCAATGCATTCTTATAGTAAAAGCCTTTCCAATGCATTCTTATAGTAAAAGCCTTTCCAATGCATTCTTATAGTAAAAGCCCTTCCAATGCATTCTTATCGTAAAAGCCTTTCCAATGCATTCTTATAGTAAAAGCCCTTCCAATGCATTCTTATCGCAAAAGCCTTTCCAATGCATTCTTATAGTAAAAGCCTTTCCAATGCATTCTTAAAGTAAAACCCTTTCCTATACATTCTTATAGTAAAAGCCTTTCTAATGCATTCTTATTGTAAAACACTTTCCAATGCATTCTTATAGTAAAAGCCTTTCCAATGCATTCTTATAGTAAAAGCCTTTCCAATGCATTCTTATAGTAAAAGCCTTTCCAATGCATTCTTAAAGTAAAACCCTTTCCTATACATTCTTATAGTAAATGCCCTTCCAATACATTCTCATTTTAAAAGCCCTTCCAATGCATTCTTATAGTAAAAGCCCTTCCAATGCATTCTTATAGTAAAAGCCTTTCCAATGCATTCTTATAGTAAAAGCCTTTTCTATGCATTCTTAAAGTAAAAGCCTTTCCAATGCATTCTTATTGTAAAACACTTTCCAATGCATTCTTATAGTAAAAGCCTTTCCAATGCATTCTTATAGTAAAAGCCCTTCCAATGCATTCTTATAGTAAAAGCCTTTCCAATGCATTCTTATAGTAAAAGCCTTTCCAATGCATTCTTATAGTAAAAGCCTTTCCTATGCATTCTTATAGTAAAACCCTTTTCTATGCATTCTTAAAGTAAAAGCTTTTCCAATGCATTCTTATAGTAAAACACTTTCCAATGCATTCTTAAAGTATTATACTTTCCAATGCATTCTTATAGTAAAACATTTTTTCAAGTATGTCTGCTAACAAGTTTAAAGTATTTATTACAAGAAGTTTTTAAATTCAATTAGTCTGCTTTATGGTACAATCAAAATGAATATATCAGATTTCAGAAATAAAGATATTTCAAATTTTGTAGCAAATCAATTTTTATTGGATAAGTATTGTGTACTTTGCTTCTTCAAACCTGATAAACCACAACGAGGCTGGGGGTGAAATGATAGTCTGGACATTTGATAAGAAATTAAATCAGAGATCGTTACTTGTTGCATGCAACGTGCACCCTATCAGTTGAGAATACACAGATTACATATTCTTTAGAGGTATTCTACGTATGACATTTAACTGCATCTACTCCGAAGCTCTTGGGAGGGAAGAGTCACCTCTTCGTTGCTACAATATTGGGTCAGTAGAGACATCATGTTCCAGATAGATGTCACTCATAAGAGAAGGAGAGAGAGAGAGAGGAGGGGAGGGAAAACAAAGATTCACAGAGAAAAAGAGAGAGAGAGAGAGATAGAGATAGATTCACAGATGAGAAAGAGCGAGCGACCGAGAGAGAGAGAGAGAGAGGGAGAGGAAGAGAAAGCATAAAGAGACAGAGAAAGAGAGAGGGAGAGAGGGAGAGAGGGGGAAAAGGGAAAACAAAGATTCACAGAGAGAAAGAGAGAGATAGTGATTGATACACAGATGAGAAAGAGCGAGCGACCGAGAGATAGATATAGAGAAAGAGAAAACATAAAGAGATAGAGAGAGGGGGGTGGAGGGAAAACAACGATTCACAGAGAGAAAGAGAGAGATAGACATAGATTCACAGATGAGAAAGAGCGAGCGACCGAGAGAGAGAGAGAGAGAGAGAAAGAGAAAACATAAAGAGAGAGAGAGAGATAGAGACCAAGACAGAGACAGAGACAGATAGATATGTTGTATAGCCGTGATACAACTATACGTATACATATATATGCAGAAACATAATCAACAATAATGACGAACGAACACAGTTCTTTAGAAAAATATACCTCTCACACTTTATTCGAAAGGTTGCGAAAGGGTTGTGTGTGAGAGGTGAGTTTGAGACCGAACAGACAGCAACATATTGACCCCAAGTTCCTCTGACTATAGCAGCACTTCTTTCTCCTTCTGCTGGGCTGCTCAACCGGGGGTCCTGGGGGCTGGTTCTCACTGCCTCGAACTGCAACTCGAACTCCAACACACTGACTCCAACTAACTTGAACTGTCTGTGGCACGGGGTTATATAATTGTTTGACATCCACCTGCTTCCCGTGGGCGACACATCATCATCATCATGTCGCGCCGTCTGCGCGGATATCCCTGACCGTCTCTCGCCATTTCTCCCTATCACTCATCGCCTCCGGCAGGTCTTCAGGATTACAACCCGTGTCCTCACATAGCTGCTGTATGTAAGTTCGTGCTGGTCGTCCCACACTTGCACATCCATGAGTGGGGGTCCACAGGAGTACATCGCTTATGAGCTCGTCCTTGCTTCTCCAGCAGTGTCCCGCGTGTCTGGTTCGTCGAACTTGTATAGTTTTTGTGATGGGGGGCAAGTGTCCGTATAGTTGGAGTCTCGTGGGGTGTTGTCGCCAGGACTTGTTTAATACTGCTCTCAACATTCTTGTGTAATTTCCGTCCAGCCTCCTCTCCAGCCGCTTCGTAAGCGTCCATGTGGTGCATCCATATAGCAGTATCGACACAACCGCTGCCTGGAAGAAACTGCGTTTCATTTTATCTGTTAGGTCCGACTTCCATATGATCGAGAGCCTATCGATAGCTGTCCATGCCTTCGTCAGTCGTGTGTCGATGTCCTTCTCGGTTGATGAGACGCTGCTTCCTAGGTAGGTGAATTTGTCGACTAGTTTCAGAGAGGCTCCGTCTAGTGTGGCAATGTTGCCTGTTTGGTTGTAACACATATATTCGGTTTTGTTTGCATTGACATGTAGGCCAATGCCAGCTGCAGCTGGTTCCAGACTATGTAGTAGTGTCTCTGCTTGATTAGGCGTATTCGCTAGTAACGCCAAGTCATCAGCGTAGTCGGCGTCCGTGATTGTTTTTGCGGGGTACCTTTTGCTTCTTCTCTTAGTCAGCTCAAAGCCATTTTCTCTGATTTTGTCGATCGAAGTCCTAAGCACATAGTCTAGACAGATGATAAAGAGGTACGGGGCTAGTGTGTCTCCTTGTAGTACTCCTGCAACAATGTCGAAGTATTCCGTGTCTCCATCTGGTGAACGTACTTTTACTTTGGTGTTTCTGTAGAGAATCATTATCGCTGCTACGGTTTCTTTTGGTAGGCCGTAAGCTAGTAGGATTTGCTCCATCTTCCCTCTGTGTATGGAATCGAAGGCCTTGGTAAAGTCGACAAATAGTAATGTCGCCTGTAAGTTTTTTGCCCGAACGCCTTCCAGGATTCTACGGATGGTCAGTATTTGTGAGGTTGTGGATCTATTTCTCCGGAAGCCATTTTGGTTTTTCCTAAGGATGTTTTCCATTTTGGGTTCTATGCGGTTTCGTAGTAGGGCATTGTAGATTTTGGCTGCTATGGATGTAAGTGTTATCCCTCGGTAGTTCTTGGCTAGTCCGAGGTCGCCTTTTTTAGGGAATGGAAGGATGCATCCCTTCGTCCATCGTTCTATCCTATTTTGACTATAGACTGCGTTGCATTGCCGGAGCAGTATATCGTCGAATTGTCTCGTCTTCCACACTTCTGGGGGGATCTCGTCTAGCCCCGCCGCTTTCCTATTTTTAATTCTTCTGAGAACCATGTCGAGTTCTTCTTTGGTGAAAGGACCTAGTTTTACGTCTAATTGCTTACTAATAATTCTGGTGATCGGTTCATCCGTTATTTCCGGTGGGTTTCCTAGTAGATTTTTGAAATGCTGTTCCCACAGTTTTATTCTTTCTTGTTGGCTTGCAGCTTTCAATTTTGCTTTGGCTGTGCTCTTTCTTCCACTTACTTCGTTTATTGTTTGCCAGGCTATCCTGGATTGCCTATCTTCCACCGAGTCTCTAATCTTATCTATCTGATTTTGTACGTATTCTGCCTGTTCTTTTAGGTATATTCCTGTTAATTGATGTTGCGCCTTTTCTAGTTCTCGTGCATTTGTATTTGTTGGGTTCTGTTGATAGTTTTTGGAGGCAGTCTTCACAAGTGCACGTTTTTCTCTAGCCGCTAGCGTTTCCCAAGGGACTCTATATTTAGTTCTAGGTTTTGTTGGAATACACTTTTCTGCCGCCTCCAGGTGCGCTTCTACAAAATTTTCATATTCGTCATTTGGGGTGCCTATTTCTACCTTCTCTTGTAGTGCTTCGAATCTGTTTCTTAATTCTAATGCATATTTGTCTCTAATATCTCTGTTGTTGAGTAGGGCCCAGTCATAGTGCTTGGTCGTGGCTTTACGTGTGGCGTTTTTTCTTAGGCTTAGTCGTACTTTGGCCGTAACTATTCGATGATCGGAGGACACACCCTCGAAGGAGGAGTATGCCTCGCAATTCATCGCACTGTTTCTCCATTTCCTGTTTATAAGGACGTAGTCTATCTGTGCTTTACTCTTATTTGCGTATGTGTAGGTCCATAATTTCCCCTCCCTTTTTTGAAAGTTTGTATTGAGGCAGGTTAATCTATTTTCTATCATGAAATCTATTAAATGCTGTCCATTCCTGTTAGACGTGTAGTGTAGGCTGTATTTGTTGTGTCTGTTTTTCCCGATTTGTGCATTCATATCTCCGCCAATGACTAGCAGGTTGTGTTTCGGAATGCTACGTACTAGGGAGGATAGATCTTCGTAGAAGGTGGCTATTTCGTTTTCTTCGCTAACATTGGTAGGGCTGTAGCAGGAGATAATTGTTGCTTTGGGGTTGCCATTAAACGTTGCGGCCATCATCCTAGGTTGTATTCTCTCAATGCTGTTCAGTGTTTTTAACGCTCTCGGTCCTAGAAGTATTCCCACCCCTCCTACCGATGCATTGACAGAGTTTTTCCATGCCGATACAGTCACCAGCATCCATCCATTTCCAGTTTCGTGATACTTGATATCTTCGGTGTGCGTGTATCGGTGCTCTTGTATGCAAATTATATCTATCTTATGTTCTACGGCTGATGCAGTTAGCTCTGCTAGTTGACCTATTCTATTTAGGGTTCTCACGTTAAATGTCGCTATCTGTATTGTTTGTTTGCATTTTAGTAGTTTATGTTTGTGTTTGAGCTCTGTAGCTGATTTTTCGAACACCGAGGCCAGGGCTCCAACCTCAGCAGGACGCGCCCCTTTTTTACCCGCGCGAAGAGCGATGCGGTTTATGGATCTGGTTTGAGTACTAGTCATGGTTATCTTTCGATGGCTGTTTTTGTTCTCATCTATAGAAGCCACTCTTATAGATGAGCAGCAGTAGTTCCCCGATCGAACTGGCAATCTTGAGCGTTAGGCCGCAAGACTCACACGTACAGCATGCTGCTTCCCATGTGTACGCGGTAGTAAAAAAAAAAAAAAAATAATAATTCTTTTTTTTTATCTTAAGTTTTAACTTAGTTAAAGTCCAGGACTGCTGGATGTTAAAATTCAAAGAAATTTTGTGGTATATTTCATGGTTATCTAGTGGTGGACAGAGAGAGAGAGAGACACAGAGAGAGAGAGAGAAAGAAAGAGAGAGGAGGAGTCAACTCTTTTATGGCTTTCGTCTTTAGCACGTGTTAGACTACATTTGAGGTGTTTTGGATTTTTTTTTTTTTCTTTTTCCTTTCTTTTCAGGGGGGGGGGCAATTTTGGGGGTTTTCGTTAGCAAATTTAGAAGTTCGCCTTCCAAAAGTAAAGTTTTCCTGAAAATTAAATCGCATAAGTCTTCATTCTTCATTTAAACAACACAATAATACAGCTGAGATTTAAGACATTACTATTTTAAATCAAATGTGCATTTTTAAATGAATAGTTTAGTAGAATAAATTTACTGACCTCTGTGAAAAAACTTCTGGAAACGGAATCACTTCCAAACGTATGCATACTATTTCAACAAATGAAGGATTAAATTATTACTAATTTTAGTATTTATATTAAAGGTTCCACTCCTATATCATGGTCAACTGGTGGTGGACAGAGAGAGAGAGAGAGAGAGAGAGACACACACAGAGAGAGAGAAAGAAAGAGAGAGGAGGAGTCAACTCTTTTATGGCTTTCGTCTTTAGCACGTGTTAGACTACATTTGAGGTGTTTTGGATTTTTTTTTTTCTTTTTCCTTTCTTTTCAGGGGGGGGCAATTTTGGGGGTTTTCGTTAGCAAATTTAGAAGTTCGCCTTCCAAAAGTAAAGTTTTCCTGAAAATTAAATCGCATAAGTCTTCATTCTTCATTTAAACAACACAATAATACAGCTGAGATTTAAGACATTACTATTTTAAATCAAATGTGCATTTTTAAATGAATAGTTTAGTAGAATAAATTTACTGACCTCTGTGAAAAAACTTCTGGAAACGGAATCACTTCCAAACGTATGCATACTATTTCAACAAATGAAGGATTAAATTATTACTAATTTTAGTATTTATATTAAAGGTTCCACTCCTATATCATGGTCAACTGGTGGTGGACAGAGAGAGAGAGAGAGAGAGAGAGAGAGAGAGAGAGACACACACACACAGAGAGAGAGAGAAAGAAAGAGAGAGGAGGAGTCAACCGAATTCAACCCGTCAAGGTGATACCCTGATATCTTCTACCGGATGCACCTGTTTCCTGATTGACGGCTGGGTCGAAAGTCAATATGTTACAGATAGATAGATAGATAGTGTGAGACTGGGTTACTGAGAGGGACAGAGACAGAGAAAGAGGGAAGAACAGAGAAATACACACACCCAGACACACACAGACATACACACAGAGAAAAAGCGAGAGAGAGAGAGAGAGAGAGGGAGAGACAAAAGCACAGAGAAAAAGAGAGAGGGAAAAAGATAGAGAGATAGATAGATAGTGTGAGACAAGGTCACGGAGAGGGACAGAGACAGAGAAAGAGGGAGGGAGAGAGAAGTACACACACACACACACACACGCATAAACACAGAGAAAAAACGAGAGAGAGAGAGAGAGAGAGAGAGAGAGAGATCTTATGAAGTCAGTATAAGGTATCTCGGCCATTGCATGCTTCTGAGCTGATTGAGCAGTACCCTAATTTTCCTTTCTTCGGATGTACAGCATGTTCTTTTACAAGGGAAATTAATAATATGATAAAAAGATTTGAACCCTATTTAAGTTCTGTTCGTGCTTGTGTGTGTGTGTGTGTCAGAGAGAGAGAGAGAGAGAGAGAGAGAGAGAGAGAGAGAGAGAGAGAGAGAGAGAGAAAGAGCGAGAGAGAGGGAGAGAGAGGCATTGAGCAGTTATCATCAAATATTTTAGGGACAACTAATTCTGGAGCTAAACCTAGGGCAAAGACATTTATTTTGAAAAATCTAACCTATCATAACAAGAAAAAATCATTTCGGTTTTTGTAGAATGGTCTGTTGTCAAGTATAGGATGTGCAAATCTGAAAAGCTACAAAGACTAGATGAGTTATATGTAGCAAAAATGTTATATATTCAAATGTTATGTTTAAGATTATACATATAGTATATTATGTCAGAAATATGAACCTGAGTTACTTTGATGACCTATCGTCACAACAGATAGATAGATTGCGGCAACCGGTCTAGGAGAAAGAAAACTTTAAATTAGAATCTGTTAAACTCCCCTGAAAATTGACCTTGTGTCACAACCTGTTCATGAGAGGGGATTTACATATATACGAAGATCATTAAATAAGTTTCCAGACTTTTTCGTATTGGCACTTTTATTGATAGTACACACATGAAACTCTAGTCCCCTTCAAAGTAATCTCCTCCGGCTGCAATGCACTTGTTGGACCATTCCAACAACTTCTGGAAGGCCCAATGGAAGTCCTCTTGTGTGAGCGTGTCAATGACCTTCGTCACAGCCTCTTTCATCTCCTCAATTGTCTCATAACGACAGCCTCTGAGTTTAGGGAATAACCAAAAGTCACAGGGAGCAAGGTCTGGACTGAAGAACTGTCTTGATGCCCATCTTGGTCAAATAGTCTGTGACGAGTATGGAATTGTGGACTGGTGCATTGTCCTGGTGGAAATGCCACTGACCCGATTTGAAGAGTGCTGGCCTCTTCCGACGGAATCTCTCGCTGAACTCCCTTAAAACCTCAACATAGTATTCCTTGTTGACTGTCTGTCCACTGGGAACCCAGTACATGTACATCATGCCAGTGCTGTCAAAAAAAGATCATCAAAAGTTTGTGGGTGGATTTACTCTGTCTGGCCTTCTTGGGTCTGGGAGAGCCAGCATGCTTCCACTGGAAACTCGGTCTCATGGTCTCTGGGTCATAGCAGTAGATCTAGCTTTCATCGCATGGGATTTTTTCCAAGTTTAAAACAGAATTTTATTGCATAGTCCAGATTGTATTTTTGAAATTCACCAGCTGTGACAATCAGGTTTTAGCAGGGTG